>JADMNF010000049.1:0-199620 GCA_016097085.2 Sporothrix curviconia
TTGGTTTGTTTTTGGGTAGAGTAAATGGGGGGGATAGCCCAATCGGGGTCTCTCCAAGGTATGTTTGGGAGCCCCGTCGCTGTTGTGGTAAGGGAGCTCAATAGGAGCCCGGATGCCGCCGGACCCTGTAATGTTGAGGAGGCCCGTGGCACGGCCGCTGCTATTGCGCGAGTAGAGACGCGACTGGAAGAGAGAGGTGAAGCCGCTGGCCGCGAGGGCGCTTTGCATGTCCTGCTCGGCCAGGTCCCAGTTTCTCGGTGAATGGTTGCCGGCATAAAAGTTGCTGAAAGCTTGCTGGATCAGGATGCGAGAAGCAACGTTCTCGCACGTCCGTCTGACCAGGTCGATTTCGGAGGAGATGCGCGCCGCCTTCCAGGGATGCGGTCAGGGCGAGGCCATCGGACTCGACGTCGCCAACAAAGTGGTTCACCAAAGATCCATGTTGGGATTGAGACAATGGCCAGCGCCACCATCACCGCAATGATGACGAGCAACGCAAGCTGCTCGCGGATGGCGACCCTCATGGTGCCAGTCTATATCGCGAAGTTTCCCGACGTCCGCCGGTTTGTGCGTGTGCGTGCATTACGTAGGACCCTCAGGGAAACGCTGCCTCTATGAAGGAAGGTCGGGAGAGGGGGAGAAAGCGAGCTGTTTGTTCTATTGTCGCGGCAATGAAGGGAACGGGAATGTCAGCGAAAAGGAAGGAGACGAAGAGGCGCAATTGGTCTGCAGGCTGTGCTGGCTGTGCAGGCTGTGCTGGTTGTGTCGCACGATGCTGCAGCGACAAAGTCGTTTGGAGAAGAGAGATCGGCAGCGTTTCGTGGAAGCAGTGGGGAGACAGAGCTCGAGCACGCCAACAAGCTGTCTGAGATCGTCAAAGATAGTCGACAGGGAAAACTCGGTGCGGATTTCGCCTTGATGCAATGGCAGATCCAACTTTGATCGAGGAGGAAAGTGCAAAAATCGCAAAGCTGGCCAAGTCAGTTGACGACCTGACAGATGAAAACAAGGCCGTTGGAACGGAGAAAAAGGAACGACGCCTGCGGGTAAGCGACAGGGGAGGGGGTGAGAGGGTGAGATGCCAACACTGCTGCTTGGCGGGAAGAAAAGCGTCAGTAAAAAAAGTAAAAACGCAAGCTGTGAAATAAATTGCTGCGGAACACCAAAGGCCAGGTTGTCTGTCGTTGTCGGCGGTTCTCTGGTTTGTCGACTGCACGTCGCTTGGGCCTCGCTGTTTCCCCTCTCTCGTTTTTCCTGTTTCTCTGTTCTCTCCTGTTCTCTCTTTTCTCGTGCTCGGCCGTGTGCCGTGTGCCGTCTCCTGTGCCGTCCTCTTCGCCTGGTCGTCTCTGCGCCTGCCTGTTGCACGATCCACGACCAGAGAAAGGCCGGTTCTGGTCTGCCGTCCCAACCGCACCCCTGGCGTATCCGCGATGCGAGCGAACCAGGGACAAACAGCCGTTTTGGTTTTCCGGTTGGTTTTTCCGGCTGGTTTTCTGGTTGATGATCGAGATGTCGCACGCGGCGCTCCGGTGCGTTGAAGGAGACGAGGGTTGTGTCGATTCGTGGCAGATGTCCCGTCAAGAGTCCAAGCAAGCGGGTGCGTGCGAAGCAAAACGAGAGATTGCAGACGGACAGACGTCGTTTCTTGTAACGATGAACGGCCGGTCGAAGAAGAAGCGGAGTCGAGCATCGACAAAGAGAGAGGGGAAGCTGAAAAAAAAAAAAAAAAAAAAAAAAAAACAGAGGTTCGCCGAGTCTCAAGTCGAAAAGGCCGGCTTGATCCCTTCTTGGATTGTTGGAGGCAAAACGGGCCCCCAGCAGAGCAACAAAGACAACAAAGAAACGAAGCAGGGCTGCTGTAACGAATGCAAAGGACAAAGCATCGCGATGCTCGCCAGGGGACCTCGACCGTGAGGGTGCTTACCTAGCAGAAACGTGGGAGACTAGCTTAGCAAACTGATCGTTTGAATGAAGCAAAAGTCGTCGGTGTGCTGGGGATGTTGTGACAGAGTTCACCTCGCCCGGGGTCTTCTGTCTTCTTTTTTCTTTTTTCTTCTCTGCGTCTTCTCTTTCGTATCTTATTTTTGCCTGTTTGCGGAAAGCAACGGCGGATGGCAAGCACAGGGCAGGCTAGTCACAGCGTTCTTCCCTGCTCCATAGCCACTATCAGAAATCCAGGCCTTTGAGGAGAAAAGAGGTCTTCAGCAGGGGGGGTCCGGGGGTGTGTGAGTGACGGGCGGAGAAAAGAGCCTATCCAGCTAAAAGTGAGAGAGGATGAGTGGCCTTGGCCTCGCCTGGACGGGGCGCGCTCCGCTTGACAGTTGTTGGGTAGTGGGTACGCTGGGAGAAGGGAAAGAGGGGTGCGGCGTAAAGCGTGGGTGCTGTGAGCAAGAAAGAGCGCTCAAGAGATTCGGAGCTTTAGCCAATATTTACGAGTAAGATACGGAGTACATGTACGGCGTACAGCTGTCTTGAGGCCGTCGAACAGTTATTGCGTCCGGGAAATGATCAGCGGGTTGAGGGCTGGCAGGTGCATTGGTGGGAAGGCGCACTGCCACGCCCATTGCGTGCGGAGACAAAGTGCAGGTGGCCAAAACGGGAAGGCTCGATGCCAGCACAGAACAAGCAGATGAAGCAGATGAGAGAGAGCATACGGAGTACTCGTACATGAACTGCGAGGCAGGAGCAAGCAAACAGTGTTGGAGGACGAAAGGGCAGGCCATGACGACTGTCAAACTGACACGAGTGGCAGGGACGATCGGATCAACGTGCGGAGCGCGCCTTCCGTCCAGATTCGTCTCCTCTTTGTTGCGCCTTTAGGAAAGAACAGGGTTGTACTTCGTAGAAGTAAAGAAGATATGTGTCGCGCCTGCCATCGGTGAACTGTTGATTTCCTATTTCGTCCCTCCCTCCTCCCCTTGCCTTTTTTCCTGTTGCTTTTGTCGAGTGCTCCTTCTGTCTTTTCGATTTTCGCATTTCTGTTTTTTTCCCCTCGATCGTCCGCTTCAAATCAGATCTATCGGGGCAAGAGCCGTGCTGACGACTGTGTGCTCCTCCCTCTGGCCAGGCCAGGCCAACCAGGCAAGAACGAGCCGGGGCGACGCCAGCAAGCCTCCATGCCGGTCATTGTGCTGTGGCGTCGTTTTGAAAAGATCGAGACCGGCGTGGAACGGGCTAGTCTTGGACGCTAAGCCAGGGGTGGAGTGGGCTGGCTCTGGAGCGCTTGGCTCGTTTCCACTACAGCTGATAATTAGGCGGTGGCCTCTCCCGGCGGAGCCACCAGAGATGAAAGACGAAGAAAAAATAAAATAAAATAAAATAAAAATAGAAATAAGAAGAAGGCAGAAACAGCACACCTTTGTACTCGTAAACCACGCCGAGGTCTAGCCAGGAATCCGTGCCAGTCAGGAAAGCTACTAGCGCTGAATATTAGGCGTGGCAGGCGCTATAGCGGCTGTAGCGTGGCAGGTGCTGTAGAGGACACTAGACACTAGAGGCCTCTGTGTTTCACGGAAAAGAACATCACGATGACACTGGTGGTGAGAAGCGGCCAGCAGCCATTGCCGAATTCGTGCAGCTCGCCGTACGCCTCACGAACGCGCCGGCCATCCTGAGAGGCCCGACAGGGCAGGAACACAAGCCTCTGGCTCTGCAAGAAGGGGAATCGTGATCGTTCATTTCACTCGCCCGCTCGCCTTTGTTGGGTCTTGGTGGCCAATTTACGCGGCTCTGGACCCTTGGTCGACCCTTGCGGGTGAATCAAAGGCCTGGCCACAGGCCCACTGATGTTATACTCTCGCTGTTCTGCAGCAAGGCTCACCTATCCAGGCGACAGAAAGACGGCCGCCAGTCTTTCAGAGTGCAATGCAAGAATGCGACAATGCAATGCGAGAAAGCGGAGGACATGCTCCGCCAATCCCAAGAGAGGCTGGAGAATGCCTGCTGCAGACGGTGCCAATACCGCTTCAATAACGCTCAATAACGGCTACTATGCATCCGGCGGGCCGTTTTGGCTGCCAGAATCAGTTTCTGGTGATTGCGTTGCAAGACGTGTTGCTGTGACAAAATAGCAACCAGATAGTGCCCACACACTCTCATTTCGTTGGGAGAACCAGAATCTTTCTTTCAAATGCAACGCCTTGAGAATGTTCGGAATGATGTAAAAAGAAAAAAAAGAAACAAATACGTCATGATCTTTCCCATCGTGCCAACGGTCGATCCAGAAGATAGCGGTGAGGAAATGGGCTTGGCATTGGCTGCATACTTGGCAACGAAACAACCGAGACTCTGCTTGTACAATTTTTCTCGTATGAGACGTGCAACCTTGCACGGGTGTACTCCGTACGCGGTGATGGAATGCCGTGCTCTGCTGTGGCGGAGGGCAGAGCAAGATACGATGCAAAGGCGAGTTTTGAAAAGGCGAGGAAGAGGAAAGGGATACCAATCTACTCTGCATTCCGTGAACCAGTGAAAGCAGGTGCAGCAGGTGCAGCGAAGCCATCTTCTTCCGCGTTTGTGCAACCCTTATAATCCTTGCCGTTATACTTTCTCGTGGTTGCCTTTTCTTTTTGAGTTTTCTCCGTTTTCTTCATCTATTATCGGGAAAGTGCCCATCCTTCCATCTTATTAAATCGCAGCTGCTGTTTTATGGGGTGGCAATGGCGAGAAGGAGCACACACACACATATGCACACCGTCGATCCCTCCAGACGTTCCACCATGCCCAAAAGTGAAAACAAGGGTCCTACTCCCGTCCTCCGTATATATACCAAAAGCTTATTGGCAAGAACAAGCAAAAATAGATTGCCAGCCAAATACGGAGGACAACGATAGATGAACAGCCTATCTCTGCAAAGGCCATCCCCTCCATGTTATTGCCGCGTCTCAGGCCTAGGGTTCTCCAGAACTCGCTCCTGCAATTCACCAGCCGAGTAACTCGAAATAAACTTGCGAATTTTAGTTGATGTCTTGTGCTTGGCGCTTTACATAAGACTAATGGCAAATGTTTTTGTTGAAGAACAAGATTTATTCGGAGTAAAAAAGAGTCATACTGAAAAAAGGAAACTCATTGGCTAAAGAAGATCATTGATGGTAAAAATAATAAAAAGATAAAAAGGAAAGAAAAGAAAATAAATAAATAAAAATAAATAAATAAAAATAAAAACCTGATACATCAAAGAACGTCAAAGATCGTGAAAGCGTGAATCGTCGAGACATGAACTGCATCCAAGACTATCTAAACTACAACTACCGACCTGCTCCAACACAAGAGCTCTGAAAAAAGGAGAAGAAAAAAAAAGAAAAAAAAAAGAAAAAGGAAGGAAGAAGAAATAATCAAAGGAAAAAACAAAACAAAAGGAAAACAATAAAATAAAGGGAAAGGGAGAATAAACTCATGCCCGGCTGAAAATCAAGGGCACTACAGCCGACGTGCTCTCCATGCTGCAATGCTGGTAGTCCATTGGCACAGAGGGCACGGCAGAGGACGAAGGACCCGAGAACGAATCGCCAAAGAGACGCTCCGGAGACGGAGGCCAGCGAGTAAAGACAGTGTTGCCTCCGTGGCGCTGTTGCTGCCATGGCTGCTGCTGCTCTTGGGAGCGGCGCCCATGCCAATACCCATGGACACGGAAGCTGCTGCGGCGGCCACGGAGGCTGCAGACGTGGCCATGGGTAGCTGAGCCGTCTCACGGCCCATGCGCCGGTTGAATTCGCGGCTCAGCTTGGCCAGAACGGCCTCCTTGGCCTTCTTGAGCGCCGACGTGCGTGCTTCTGCATCGTCGGCCATGATCTGGCGATGCTGCAACTGAGCTTGTTCTTGCTGCAGAATCTGACGCTGGATCGCCGTCAAGCCGTCGTTTGCTGCTGCAACCGCAGCCGCACTCCGCCGGAGAGACGACGACGCCGACTTTGTCCGGGACAGACCAGAAGCTGTAGATGCAATGGCAGCTGCCGTCACAGTCGCAGACGGGTCGTACACTGTGGGCTGTAGCACAAGTGGAAGCGGGTCGGGGACAAGGATGGGAGCAGAGATGTTTAATGGTGCAACCTCAGCCGCTGCCATGACTGGCGAGTTTGGCAGGATACGCGGCCGGAACACATCGTCATCAACATTGTCCTCAAACGTGTACTTTCCGATAGTTGCAGGGAGTGGCTGCGGTGGCTGCGGAGGTGGCGTGCGGCATGCAAAGGGGTGATTCTGGATCGCAAGGGCAGGCAGCGGGGGAGGAGGGGGGGTCCTAGGGGCTTTGGGAGAGGCGTTGGAGTCCTTGCGGCCCCGGCTCCGGTCATTCGAGGAGCGTGACCAAGACTGTGAGCGTGATGATGTTTCGTGCCGCCTCTCCTCCCGCCTTCTTGTGTGGCTTTTGCTGTCGTTCTGGTCCGAGTTATGGCGGTGGTGGCCGTTGCCATGGCCATGGCGGTGGCGGTGTGACCGAGACCGCCGCTCTTCGGTCTCAGACTTGGGACCGCCCTCAGAGTGATGCTTCCGGTGAGAACGCCGAACACGGCGCTTCTTGAAGCGTGTGGTGAACGTCAGGCTGGCTTCATGCGCGGCAGCAATGTCAGATGCAAGCCCTCCGTCATCCTCCGCGTCTTCATCACCGCCAACACCACAGTCTTCATACTCGACACAGTCCTCATCTGCTTCTTCAATGGGAGGCGGAGGTGGTGTGCGCAGGTACGGGTGCCTCTCGTCCGATGCAGAAACATCCGACGGCGAATCAAGCATAAATGGAAGCTCAGACCCGAGACCCAGATAGCTCTCCAAGTCCTCAACTTCCATGTCAAGCAGCTCGCGAGACACTGCCGAGACAGCAGCCGACGGCGACGACAGGACCACATCGTCAGGAGAGGCCACGGCACCGGGCCCAGACAGGACCGTTGACGAGGCGGACGATAGCGAGCCAGTGTAGGAAGCGGCTTCGAAGCGGTAGCTCTGGTGCCCTGTTGGTGAGATCTGGTTTGCAACGCTCTGGCTGCCAGACGACTCTGTGCAGTCGTGCTGCTTGCCGCTCTTGCGATTGGGAGACCACAGTCTGTTGCCGCTGCCGCTCTTTTGGTTCAACAGCTGCGTAAAGGCCTCCTCGTAGCTGCCACCATCCGTGAGCGAGACGTTTTCAAACTCAAACTCGCGGACCGTCTTGCTGTGGCGATCGACAAGATCACGCAGCTGCGGCGTGTTCATGGTCGCATTGCGTAGCGTAAGGCAGCGCAGGCGCGGGAAATGCATGGGCTCCCGCCGTGGTGCGGGGGGCAGAGGGGACATGGGACCCGTGACCTCATTGAAGAGCTTCTTCGGACCTTCGGGCCGGGGCGAGAAGAGACCGTCTCCGGAGAGAGCAATAGGGCAAGGCCCCTTGTGAACACTGCTGCTCTTGTCACTGAGCCAAGTGAAGGAGAACTTCTCCAGATGCGGTGCCATGTTGCGCACATAGTCATCAATGATCTTGAGGTGGTCCAAGCCCGGCGACGGACCGTAAAAGTCCCAAGAGTCGACAGACATGTACAGCTTGCGGATCTGGCGCCAGCGGCGAGCAGCCGACGGGTGACTGCCAAAGCCCGGTACATGACGCAGGTAGTTGAAAGCTGCGGGGTGCACACCCGACAAAGACAGCTTGCAGAGCTTGTTCATAGGGGCACGCTCAATGGAGATGCGCAGGCTGATAAGCGCATAGTCCACAATGCCGCGGCGATAGCGCTCCTTTGGGTCCTGGCCAGGGCACCTGATGGAGAGGTGGCGGATGTTGGGCATGTGCTTCATGGCGTTGAGGAACGACGGGACATTGGTAGCTGCGTGAAAAAGGGGCGGGTACTGCTGGGTCAGGATGTCGCCCAGCTCCGAGTTGGCGTACTTTGGGCGTGTCAGCACCGAGGCCATGCATGTGTGCGGTGTGTAAAGAAAGCTGATCTCGCGGCCGGTCTGAGGGTGGAGGAGAGGCGGCAAGAAGGTGGCATCAGAGTGCTCCAGAGAGAATGTGAGATGCTCAACGTGGTGGCCGATCCGTGAGAGTGCCTGCACACGGCTGATCTTGGTGAAGGTGTTGGCCGTGAAGGCTAGGTGGGTGCGCACGAAGAGACGCTTGGTGACCAGGTTGCAGCAAGCCGAGTTGGCCAGACGGACGGCGCAGATGTCTTCCTTGGAAAGCATCTCAAAGAGCGTCTCACGAATGCGCTCTTCTGCCAGAGGCAATAGAAAGATCGCGGTCCTGAAGCCATGGCTGATCAAGCATGACGGTGTAGCCGAGATACGAGTGTGAAGTGGTTAACAAGGAGCAGTGGTGGTTGTCCGTTGTTCCTTTGTGTCAATAGCTTGTTTCCTTTTCGGGGCGGAGTGAGGCTTGATTGCAACTGTAAGTGTTGTTTGATATGGCGGGCAAGAATATACAAATAAAGAACTGGTAATAATGGCACGGGCAAACAATAGACTTATGAAGATTTTGCTGGAGAAGAGACGGGTTTGAATAGTCGTAACAGAATATAATATGACAGGGCCAACCGGTGTGTCTCATAAAAGTCTTTTCTGGGCTGGAGATGCTGTTCCTGGATGATTGTTCTGTTCTCACCAGGAGAGACAGGTCTAAATATGTCAAGGTGTCATGAGATGTTTGGTATAAGACCATGAAGGGCAAAAAAAGAATAAAAAGAAAGGAAGCAAAAAAAAAAGAAAGTGAGAGAGAGAAAATGTGAGGAGCGAGAACGGACCGGCTCGAGGGAGGGCTTCCAGATATACTCACATCTCGTCCTTTACAACCAACCTCCATCACACAAGGAAGAAGGATTCGATCAAAGAGGGAGGGGGGAAGAGCAGAGCGCGACGGGAACTTGCAGACAGACAGACAGACAGACAGACACTAGCCCCCTGATTTCTTCAAGCTTCTTTTTAGACCTGGACGATCAGGTATCCACACTCGTGGTTTTTTGCCCGTTCAAAGTCCATCTTCGCGAGCAATGTCTGCTCCTGTGGGAGGCCACACACGGTTTTCTGCGCGGCGCGGTCGCGAAGTCATGGGAGGTTGTGGGAGGACGTGGGAGAGGACCCTGTCAGCTCTCGTCCAACAGCCGATCTGCAGGCGACAGAGGGGTCAGAGAACGGACCAGAAAAGGCAAAGGGAGACAGACTCGCTCTCTGCAGGAGGTGTCGCCCAACTGGGGCGGTTGCCAGAAACGACTGGTGATGAGTGACTCATTTGTCTTGTTGCCATGCAGGTCCCCCTTCTTAGCCGGCAGGCTTGTGCAGACAGGAAGCAAGCATAAAAAAGAGGGTGCGGGATGCAAGTCTGCAGCTGTGGGTGGGGTCGAGACCGTTGTTAAGCGGACCTCAGCAACAACAATTGAATGGAAACGGCTCCTTATCGTACTTCATATTGGCGCAGTTGCAACTGGACTTGCGATATGCGTTGACTTCCATGCCCGCAAAGTCAGTCCATATCCTGCTCTGCATCTTTGTCGAGTTACAAGGAAGCACTGCCTCTTGATCACACTTGTTGGGCATGTCGCTCGCTGCCAATGGTCTATATTTTTCTTTCTTTTCTTTCGGGCGTCTTGGCTCGCAGAGCTTTTCACAGCGACGAGAGAGCTTCGTAGGACGAGGGTGAGGTCGTTGGAATGCGGAAGACAAAAAAAGGGTCTCAACGGGCTTTGTTTCAGGTCCTCTGACTGGCTGGCAAGAGTTGCCATTGTCGTTTTGCTCCCTTTTGACCCCTTTCCTGTTCTCTCTCTTCTTCTTCTCTTCTCCTCAAGAGCGAAGCTAGCGTGGGATGGATGCTTGCAGGAAGCTCTGCATACAAGCTGCAGCAGCCTGCAGCTTTTTGCAGCCAGTCGCCAAGTTGTTGGCAGGGGGAACACAAATTGGTTCGCTGTCGATGCACCGTAAGGTTTGTCGTGTGGAGCGAACACGCCTGCAGCTATAGGCGTGGTGGGCGGGCACAACACGCCATTGGCCATTGCTGGACAGACGCCAAACCGACAGGAAATTGACACGTAGTTGACGCGCTGCGACGCTCGGTTTTGTCGCCCAAAGGTGTGCTGAACGTGCCATTTTGGCGACACGGTGCCCTGCGCGGGTGGCCTAACGTGGAGAAAGCCTAGCTCGACATACGAAGCAAGATAAAGATACTCGTGACATAGCGGCGCAGGGCATGAGCCCGAGGACGCAAGACCTTGTCTCCCATGTAAGTCGAGGCGCTGAAACTGCGCTCTGCTGGCAGCTCCGGATACGCCAACGGCAAGACATGGGCCTGGGCCGGGGCCAGACCTGGGCCTAGGCCGCCCATCGTTTAAGCTTGTCGGGACTCGCAGACTTGATCGATGGCCAACGCAGCGGCCACTGCAGGTCCGGCTTGGGGCCCGACGTCGACACAGGTCAATGCAAGGGCTTCAATGCAGCGGGTTTGCGGGGATGCAGGAGAACACGAGGGCGTGGAGGCATGAGGGAATGGGGTCTTGGTGAGAAAGAAGGGACTGAGTCTGGAGAAGCAACATTGAGCGAGCGAGCGAGAGAGAAGGTGATGGAAGAGCACAGATTCCACGTCACGCGAGACCTGATTGACTGCCTGTTTTGTGGACTTGTCCAGCGGCGGCAGTTGCGAGGGCACGAGGAAGGAGGGAACAGGACGACTGCCTCCATGTCGAGGAAAGAGCAAGCTGGGACGCGTCTCGTTAGGGTCTTTCCTGGACAGCTTGGCGAGAGAGGACGCTTGCCTTCCTCTTTCCGTTTTTCTTTGTTTACACTGGCTTCATTCGATTTGTTTTTCTGGTCTTGAAACAAAGGGGAAAGAGCGATGGTGAGCTAGACAGACATGTGGCTGGGGGTATTTCTGAAGAACCGATTAAAAGAGAAAGAGCGCTGCATCTCGAAAAGTAGAAGGTGCAATGAGCCGATCAATGATTCGCTAACAAGAGCCAACCGGCAACAGCGAGTCTCCTTTTCCTGGTCACAAAGAAGCAATCAGCATGGCTCCTTCCGTTCCGCACTGCGCTCTGCATCCTGGCCCAAGCTCCTTGCAGACGAAGGCGAGGGAAGGAAGGGCCGGTACTCCCAGCAGTTGCACCTTCCCTCTACTATCGAGGAAGCTGCAAACGCCCTCACTACTTGTCCGGGAAAGAACACGTCGTGGAAGTAGCGACTGCGTACGTGCTATGGCTCGATAGCCTTGTGTGCTGAGAAAAGAGGCGGACCAGAAAGCTGTCTCTCATGGATGGCATCTCGCATACGATGCCTTTGGTATTACGGGAAATGGCCTGCAGAACGTGGAGACGCGATTTTGCAAGCAAGAGACGACGGTATTCTTGTGGCCGGCGCGCTGAGACGCGACGTGATTCGAGTGTAGCATCGCATCTGTCTCGCCACCGAGAAGAGTCACAGACGAAGTCCTCCCATACTCGGCGGTTAAATGTAGAAATGGAAGAGACAAACAAGACGAAGAAACAAGGAGAATGCATTGAGAACAAGAAAAAAATAGTGCTAGTTGCTTTTCCGTGCCGGATGTATCGCGACCTCGTGCGAATACAAATGATGCTATTTTGATATCCGATAACGACCTGTCTCCTAACGCCAATGTATGCAGTGAACACAGTAACTAGAAAGAGTAAAAAACAAACGTGTAAATAAAAGTCAACGTAAAGCAACGTGCGATAGGTGACAGCCCAGCAGACTTGCGATTAAGCCTGTGCGGCAGCTTCGTTGCGCGGTTTGCTCCGGCTTCTCCGCCCTCCAGCCTGGGTATCTCCTCCGCCATTTGCCTGTGCACTCTCCTGGCCTCTGCCCTGTCCTTCGGCTGCATTGGCTGCACGTGCTGCCGTCTGGGCCTTTTTCATCTCTTTGCTCATTCTCGGACGCCTCGTGGCTTTTTTCGCTTTGCCCTTGGCAGCCTCGCCTGTCTGGCCTTGGCCCGCCTGGCCTTGGCCTATCTGGCCGTTGCTCCGAACATCACCCTGAGCCGGAGCCTGAGCCGGAGCCTGGGCCGAAGTCTGGACCGTAGCTTGAACCTTGGTTTGAGCCTGCGCCTGGCCGCCTCTAGTCTTCTTCTGCTGGGATTGCGGCTGGGGCTTAGGCTGGGCGGCGGTACTGTGGAGGCCGGAGCCTTGTGGGCTACCTGCTGAGAGCTCTGTGCGGCGGCTGGCGTGCCCTTAGCCGGATTTGGCGCTGCCGGGCGGTTGGGAAGGGCGACGTTCAGCGAGGCCGGCTGCTGTTGTCCGCTGGCCTTTCTCTTCTTACGCGACTTTGGACTGGCGCCGGCTTGCTCGGCCTGCTTGTTCGGAGAAGCCGTCTGTATCTTTGTCAGGCTCGGTGCCTGCTTGTTCTTGCCCTTGGCCTTGCCTTTGCGCTTGTTCTTTCCGCTGGCATTGCCACCAGCTTGCGCTGCCGGGGCTGCCTGAGTTGCCGGAGCTGCCGGAGCTGCTTGGGCTGCTTGGCAGGCTCGGAAGGTTGATGGTTCGCAGTCTCGTTGCCCGGCCCGTCTTGACCCGCTTAGTCTCTCGTTTGGGCGGAGCAGCCGCTGCAGCCGCGTTCCCGCCGTCTGCTGCGCCGAACCCGGGAAAGGGCCTCGTCTTTGTCAGGTCCGAGAACAGCAGCGCGTACTTGCGGCTCCAGATGTCGTCGTCGCGCGAGTACTGGCGGCCGGAATGTGCTCGCCGGTATTGTCCTTACAATCACCGCCGAAATGGTCGTCGAGACCGCAGACGTAGCAGGCCACTGACATTTCGTCGGCGCTGCGCTTGCTGGCCGGGTTGTGCACAAATGTCCGCCACAGCAGCGGACAGGCGACAGCATGGATGCAGTCCTCGAGGCAGTACCGGCACTTGGCCGGCTGGGACGGGGCAGCAATGTTTGCTTCGGGCACCGTAGCGACCCTGCTTTTGCCCTTGGCCTTGGCCTTGCCCCGCCCCTACCTTTGTTTGAGGATGGCTCCGGCTCCGGTTCTGGCTTTTCGCTCACCGTGAGAACGGCTGTGGAGACGGCGGGCAGCCAAAGAGGGTGTGGTCGCCGGCAATGCTGCCGCAGCACAGTCTGCAGCTGCGCAAGGGGCAGGACGTGATCCGGTGGCCATAGGACGCGCAGCCAATGCAGAACACGGCATCTTGGGCGACGGCCGGGAAGTACTTTTTTCAGTTTGCGCTGCTCGTCCGTGCTGGCCGCGTCGTCGACAGCCCGTGCCATCCTGCCGCCGGCTGCACGAAAAGACGGAAGACGCGTCCTTTGGCGGGGCTTCTTTGGCCAAGCCCACCGGCTGTTGGGCTTGGGCAGGGCTGATTGTCTCTGACGGGAAAAGTGATGAGATTGTGGTGCAACGTTTGCCGGCGGTGAAGCCTTTGCGCCGTCTCCGACTTTCTTTTTCTTTTCAGCACCGTGAACCCACGCTGTCAACACCCACCACGTCTTGCAAACCCTGCAACCTTGCAAACGTTGCAACCCTTTCAGGCCCGGATGCACTGCCCCGGCGTCTTCGCTGTCGTGTGGCCCGTCAGGGCACGCAATTTAACGAACGGGGGATGTTAATGTTAATTCTGGGGACGGCTAGCCTGGCTAACCGGTGCAAATCAGGATGTCTCGTATGCTCGAGGCACTAAAATGCCGGTGTTGTGTAGTGTTTGCATGTTGCTCATTTTCGCTGTTTTGTTTCTTCCTAGTCGGGCTGGTTTGAGGGTCCCGCAGTTTGCGCGCAGTGGGTCCTCGTTGTGGCGCGGTCGCATCACGTGAGCATGCCGCAGAGCCATCAGCAACACTGAAAGGGGGATGACACCCATGTATCCACTGTGCTCATCACTGTCATCCACTGTCGCCCACTGTCGCCCACTGCATCCGTCCCCCACTACGCTGTGACCCAGTGACTCCTCAGCCCACAGCCCAGGCCTAGTGACCCAGTCAGAGCCCGCTAAAATAAGAAAAAAAAGGACAAGCCCCTTGAGATATCCTGCGTCAGCCGCGCTGCTGCCCTGCTGCCCTGCTTGTGTCTCCTACGGACTACGGAGCAGTGCTTTCTGCCCGTATTCGCCGCCCACGCCAGAGCTAGGGTGGTAGTGCACACGTCTTCTTTTGCTTCTTCGTCCTCGTTTGCTCGCTCCCTGGAACCAAGATCCTCTTACATCACAACAACCCATCTCCGCAGGCCGATCCCATCGCCGGACAGCCCGTCTTCTCATCTCGTCCCGGCAGACTCGTCGCCCGGCCGATTACCATCTCGTCGTCTGGTTCCTTGCGGCTCACATCTCTCGACAAGCAGCCTCTAGCAGCCATCGTCGGTCTGCGTGCACCGCCACGACCCGAGTCCACGGTTTTCTACTTTTCACCCCCTTCTAGGCTGCAGCTTTTGTAGTGGCCAGTTTTCTCGCCCCCTTTGTCGCTGGCCCTCCCTCTAATCGACGGCTGTAATCCCGATCTTGGCTCTTCCCTCCTCGAGGTCCGTCTACTCAACCCCCCCCCCCCCCCCCCCCCCCCGCGTTAATTTGCATTTGTCGTCTTTTTCTTTCTCTCTCTCTCTCTCTCTCCCTCTGTCTCTGGTCGCGCTTTGTGGACGTTACGTTTTGCTGCTGGCTGTGCCGCGTGTCTGCTTTTTGGCTTGTGACATCCAATCAACTGCTATGCTGCATAGCTCCGACAACTCCGGAGCTCGCTATCCTCGACTTCACGCTCTGTTCCATCTCATCGCCCACTCGTATATCTCACTTCATTCTTGCTGACGTGTGCCGCACTGCAACAGCCAATTTGTCCTTCGTCGCCTCCTTCTCGTCCCGAACCGACGTCGTCCACATCCGCGACTCTCTGGAACGCGAGGGAAAGATACGCCTCAGCGAGGTTTCCTCTCCAATACCGCCAAACTGTCTTCTCCAATCTTTCTCCCCCGAACCGTCTCTTACGACGCGGGCATCCGTCCCCGTGTCGCGGGAGCAACCTAGCGGCACCCGGCAGCGCCTCCGCCTCCGCATCGCGATCCGCAGCAATGGCCGACGCCAAGACCAACCGGAGGAGGAGATCTAGTAGCATCCTCCAGGTGTACACGAGCCACTCGAGCCACTTGAGCAGCTGAGCGACCAGTCCGCCCTGCCAAACGGCAACGCCAACTGGGTGAATGCCAAGGTAAGATGAAACGCAACTACTGGGAGATGTGTTCTCAAGAAGCATGGAAAAGGTTACTGACAGTCCTCCCCCCAGGCGCGTGGATGGTGCACATCGTTCTCATTTGTCTCCTCAAGATCATTTACGACATAGTGCCGGGCGTATCACAAGAGACATCATGGACCTTGACAACATCAGTTACATGTTTGGCTCCTACATCATGTTCCACTGGGTGCGCGGTGTTCCTTTGAGTTCAACGCTGGCGCCTACGACAACCTCAACATGTGGGAGCAGATTGACGACGGTGCGCAGTACACCCCCGCCAAGAAGTTCCTGCTCAGCGTGCCGATCGTCCTCTTCCTGCTCAGCACCCACTACACTCACTACGACCTGACCTACTTCACAATCAACTTCTTTGCTGTGCTCGGTGTGGTTATCCCGAAGCTTCCCTACGTATGTGCTCTACTCTGCTTGCCGATTTGGACTGGCTACAATGATCCAACCCCAAGCCGTTCTTGCCCGATACTAACTCTTCACCACAGAGCCACGGATGCGTGTCGGCCTGTTTTCGGGTGTTCCGGAGGAGTAAGAGACGTGCGGCGGTGGCTAATCTTTTCTCGAGTCTGTCTATTATCTTAATTTCCTGCTCTCTTTATCCTGTCTCGCTTATCTTTTTTACTCTTCTATGTATCTGTCTTAACAGTTCAATCGTCACATGCTTTTCCTTGTCTCTTTTCTCTTGGTTTCCTGCTCTTTCTATCTCTGGCTTTTATTTTTATTTTTTATTTTGTCCTTCCACCTAGTTCTATCGGTCTCGTTCGTTCTTTCCTTATTTGTGACCCCCGCGCCCCTTTCTTCCCCTCTCTTCTTTCTACTCTGGGTCGTTGTTGCACCATGGTCAGGCGTTTGTAATTTTTGTACGGGCTCTTGCCTCGGGAGAGCTGGGGGAGCCTTCTTTTGTGGGAAGGAGTGATCAATGCAGCCAGCCAATATAATTAAAAAAAACGAGGAAACTTGCCAATTCTGGATGTTTCCCCGACCAAAAGCGAGGGGGCAAAGGTGTCGAACGGTGGGCGATGGGCATATACTACAGTACTGGGCACCACTTGTTTATATCACAAATACCAATAGCATAATAGGGGTGGCAGAGAAAAGCAATCACAATCAAAATTTCGGACGCATCTTTTTGCTGGCATTGCCGAACCCGCCAACTCGCCACGCGCGCAACTGGAAGAGTACTCTCGTAGCAAGTGTTGATGTTGACTTGGGAAAGAGCCGTCCACGTTGTCCCCCCCTATGGTCGTTCTTGCCCAAAGTGTCGTCTCCCTGGCTTTGGTCCATCTCCTTTGCAATGCTGGCTGGCTCTTTCCTCGTCTACGTTGCCACCTCTCCAAAACACAACAAGCTGCACCCGGACCTTCCTTTTTTGATCCAGAACCAAGGGTGTGCACCTTCTTCGTGAATCCCAAAACATACATTTCCGGCTGTTCTTGCCTCAGCCGTCAGTTAATTCGTGGAGATTGCAGGACTGCAACAGATCGCAACTGCCTGATTCCCTTAGACCGACGCGCTGTGTTTTGATCGTGCTTTCCGCCGTGGTGTTTTCTCGCCCCGACAGGCACAATGCAGAGTGGCCGTTGCCTCTTTGAGCATGTTGCTATGCATTGAAGCGAAGAAATCACTGCGACAGACGGTACTGCCTTCTCGAACAGGCAGTTTTGCTCCTTCTCAGTGGCAAACCACCCGTGTTTACATTTCCCCTTTCTTTGCCCCTATTCTACTGTCTTCCGTCCCCTCTCTTCTCCTTTTTCCTCCCCTTTACACTTCTCTTTCTCTCTCTTTTTCTCTACTCTCAAGGGCGGCCTCATCATCATCATTATTCTGCATCATCTTATTGTTGACTGTGTTTCGTTCTCTTCTCCGCTCTACACACACACACACTCCCCCTCTCTTGCAAGCAGCACCGTCATTTTCATCTCTTCTCCACTCGCTCGCCCATCATGAAGTCGGCCTTAATTCTCCTGGGTGCAAGCCTGGCCCTAACTCAAGCCGACGGCTTCTTTGGGTTTGCCAAAGCATCTCAGACCCTAGTTGCTCAAGACTCCATTCCCACTGCTGAGCCAGGCGAGCCATTTGCGGCACGGGACTCTGCAGATCAAGCCTCCCCAGCTGACCTCTCTGATGCAGCTCTTGAGCTAGGGCATTGCCCAGGTGGCCACTGCCACAAGCCAGAGCCCAAGAAGTGTCACGGTGGCCATTGCCACAAGCCAGAGCCAACAACAGCGACGGTCACCAAGGTTTGCAAAGAGTGTGTGACAGTCACCAAGCCCGTCACCATTGTTGTTCCAGACCCCACGACAATGTCAAGACAAGAATGTGCACGACCACGCTGATCCGGTCCCGGACCGTGACCCGGTGCGTTGACCACACCAAGACAGACACCAAGTACTGCCCCGTGTACAAGACGTCGGTCCAGACGGTGACTGTGGAACCTACATGCACTCCCAAGCCCAAGTGCCATCAATGGCAGGTGCAGCACGTTGTCGAGGAGGGCGACTACTGTGAGAACCTTGCCAATGTTTACAACACGACTATTGAGGACATCCAGGCCACCAACACTTGGTTGAACAGCACCTGTGACCTGACCACTGGCGAGGTTCTCTGCATTCCGCGTGATGACGACTACTCGATCAACAAGCGTGATGTTGCCACCACCATCATCACCACCACGAAGATGATGGCGGTATGACCTGTGATCCCAAGATGGGCTGCGGCGACCCTCATCACCACCATCATCACGGCCACCATCATCACGGTCATCACCACCACGGCCACCATCACCACCACCACGGGCATCACCATCATCACCACAAGGACAAGGGCTGCAAGGAGTGTGGCGATCACGACCCTCATCCACCACCACGCCACCTCACCACGCACGCCACCATCACCACCACACGGACTCACCACCACCACCACAGAGAAGCAGTCCTGCGGCGATCACCACGAGTGCGTTGCCTGCACGAGCCCCGAGACTTGCACTCGCGAGGGTTTGAATGCGGCGTGCCCTGAGAACTTTATGTGCCAGGAGATTCAGACTGCAAGCCCTGAGAACTAGAGGGCTAATTAGAAAGTGGAGAGGATTGTCTAGACTAATGCATGGTAATGGCGGCTGATGGCTGGTTTGTTGGCGGCTGGCGGAGTAGATACCCCTTTGTGTTGGAGAGCGTGGAGGAGCTGGACCTGACCGGATTTCTGTTTGCATTATTTTTTTCTCTTTTGTACATACCTTAGTGCGCGTAGCCGTGCAGCAATACAAACACAGTCAACAAACATTTTGTCCCACGCTTGATCCGCGCAAGGAACGGCAAATACATCAACAGACGCCACAGGAAGAACTTGGAAAGGCTGCATTGGGCAGATGCTACAAGTTGATATGTGGACATGTATTCACTACCTAAAATAAGCGGCAAGGGGTATTGTAACTGTAAACGACGAGAGCGCATCATACGGGGTATCTGTTTTGTGACGCATGGGCGGACGTGGACTCCTCGTCCCCAAGCTCCTTCCTTTTTCTCTTATGTTTACCCCTATTTTGGGTTGGGTTGGGTTGGGTTGGTTTGTTCTTTCCAGAAACGGAGTTGCCTAGTTGTCACCAAGCTCGGCTGGGTGACGCTGGTGCAGGCCGTCGGAGCCGAGTTCGGCGCTAACAGGGAGACCACCAGCCGCCTTTTCGGGGTCAGAGGCGTCCTCGGCGCTCTCGGCCTGGATAATGACACCGCCTCGACGTGGGCCTGGGTGCGGGGGCCGGTGTAGTAGTTGCGGCCTTGATGACCAGTAGGAGGTGGCGAGCAAAAAAGACAAAGGCGAGGATGACGACGGCGTAGTTCATGTTGTCGGCGGCGACGGGGCGGACGGTGGGGAAGAGGAAGATGACGGAGACAAAGGCGGTCCAGCAGCAGGCCCAGGCGTTGACAAAGATGCTGGCGCGGCCGAGGTTCCAGGGGCCGGGCTGGAACTTGCCGTAGAACAGCTTGCACAGGATGGGGATGCAGTAGGACCAGTCGAGGGCGATGGCGCAGACGTTGAAGATGGCGGAGATGGTGATGTAGCTGCCGAGGCCGATGAGTTGATGAGGATGCAGATGAGAGTGTAGAGCCAGACGGCGAGGACGGGGTGTCGGTGCGGGACCAGATGCGGTTCCAGATGGCGGAGCCGGGCAGCATCTGGTCGCGCGAAAAGGCCCAGACGGTGCGCGAGCCGGCCTGCAGCGCGGTGATGCAGACAAAAGTTCATGATGAGGAAGGCAGAGACGGTGAAGAAGATGGCGCCGCTCTTGCCAATGACGTTGTAGAAGATCTGGGCGACGGGCTGCTCAATGGGGCTGGCCAGGATGTCGGCGGGATCGCCCATGCAGAAGACGAGCACGACGTTGAAGAGCCAGCCGACGACGTAGGTAAAGGTGAGGGCCAGGGCAATGGCCTTGGGCACGACGCGGGCGGGGTCCTTGGCCTCCTCGGCAATGTGGCGGTGGCGTCGTAGTCGGTCATGGTCCAGGCGACGGACAAGAAGCCAAACAGGAACGAGAAGCCGGGCGGCGTCCAGCCGAGGTCGGGTTGACGTCGGTGAAGGCGTACTTGGCGTGTGCTTGTCTTTTGCATGACAGCAGCGAGATGCAGGCGCGACGAGCACGCCAATGTGGAAGACGGCGTAGGTCTTGGCAAACTTGTTAAGCCAGTTGGTGGACATGCTGTTGATGAGCGCGTGGAAGATGGACAGGCCGGCCATGAACGGCGATGATGTGGCCCTGCGACGGGTAGTAGGTAAAGTCCGAGCCAATGGACACGGCGGCCAGTAGCATCTGCGCGGCGCCGTACTCGCTGGACGCGCTTGCCGCAGATCTGGCCGATGAGGTTGAAGCCAGCCGTCGATCCAGGCGACAACGGGCACGGAGCCGGCGGGCGCCAGGTACTTGATGGTGAAGTACATGGCGCCGGACGTCGGGTAGGCCGAGGCAATCTCGGCAATGGAGAAGGCGAGACACAGCGCGCCAATGCCGGCGATCAGCCAGCACGCAGACGGCGAGGCGGCGGCCGCCGGCGTACAGCGGGTACGAGAAGGTGGTCATGACGGTGCCAAAGAGGCCGGAGATGCTCAGGGCGAAGCTGAAAGCAGGACCACATGGAGAAGTGGCGCTGGAAGACGGGCACGTAGCCCATTCGGCGAGCGCCTTGTCGTCGGGTGTCCTCGCCGCTGCTGCCGCCGGCGGTGCCATAGGGGGGCGCGGGAGGCCGACTGGGCCGTGTTGGAGCGGACGACCTCGGGGAGGTCCTGCGTGGGAGCGGCCATTGTGGGAAGGGTGGGGGGGATAAAAAAATCAAGAATTTAAAAGAGCAGGTGAGGTGGTGAGGTTTATTTTGCCGACATGAGAGCTACAGGCACGTGGAGAGTTACCAAGGACGGGAGGGGGTAGGGAGGATGAGGGGTGTAAACAAGAGGGTGAGGAATAAAAGAGAGGATTGAAGAAGAAATGGAAAGCCGTCGTGAGGGAACGTCGTGAGAAGGAGACAAGAAACAGAAAAAAGAGGAAGAGAGAGGTAGGAGAGAGGAAGGAGAGGGGAGAGAGAGGGAGGGAGGGAGGAAAGGAAGCCAGAGGAAGCCTAGCAGACGGGGGACAGGGCGAGCTTTAAGAAAAAGAGAGGCTGTCGAGAGGCAAGAAAAAAATAATTTTTAAAATACCCCGTACAGAGAGGCAGGAATTAAACCAATAAAATAGCTGCCAAAGTAAAAGACGAAAAAAGTGCACCTAACAGCGACTACTCCCACAGATAGTGCGATACGGCGAGGACGAACCCACAGACGGCGGAATGCGTCTTAGTGCAGTTTAAGGGACGACGGAACGGAGTGCGCAGGGGGAAAAAGAGAAAAAGAGAAAGAGAAAAAAAAAAAAACACTCCGCAATGATACGGCCTTACATGTTCCTCGTCTGCTATCCGCCCACACCCATGTTTCCACGAAATGGAGAAAGGCCGCCCGCCTGTCGGCTGGTGGCTACATTCTCCCTCGCTGGCGATGAAAAGATGAAAAGGGACGGGAGGGCGGAAAGAGGGCTGGCAAATGAGACACGAAAGGGAAAGAGACAAAAAGACACTGGCAGATTGGCCAAGACCTGAGACTGAAGGCTCGTGAGGTGGAGTGCAGGTGATGCGGGTGTTGTTGCAGCGAGGATGCAGCCTTTTCTTTGCATTTTTTCTCTTCTTCTCTTCTTCTCTTTCGGTTATCGCCTCCTAAAAAGTCGCACAGTGGGCACGGTCAAGAATTAGGCCTAGCTGTCCTGACAAGCAAAAAGGGCGAAAAGGCAAAAGCGCAGAATGGCATCAAAGAGCGTTTGGGGTTTCTTTTTCTTTCTTTCTTTCTGTCTGTCTGTCTGTCTGTCTATCTGTCTTTGTCTTTCTTTTTTTGCGCGTTGATATTTCTCGTTCTTGCCAGTCTCGTTCTCTCTCTTTCTTCATTGCTGACTTACTTGTCCGTTTCCTACAGCCCAAATCTGCCGTTTGCCGTTTTGCTTGTGATTCTCTTGGCCGTGCACTCTTCAACACAAGCTCGCTACAAACGGCCTTGGCTGGTCTACCCGCATTCTCTACTTTCTTTAGGGCCCCTTATGACTTTCAGTCCAAAGTGACTGCCGTTAGGCATGCTTACGGCGAGCGCTGGCGGAGTAAGATACGAAAGGGACAGGGCCGAGGGAGATCTCCAAAATCTCCAAAGAGGGGTTGACGTCTTCCTTGTTTCTCGAAAAGAAAAAAGAAGAAAAGAAAAAAAAAGAAAAAAAAACGGAGAAAAAGACTGGGGAAGCACATTGAAATGCCCATCAAAGACCCTTCAAAGACCCGTGAATAACCTTTTCCCGCAAGAGGCACACCACATAGGGATCAGCACGCAAGTACCACAGGTCCATCGTCCGGGCAGGCAAAAACTCTGCCAGAGTGAGAGTGCGATGAGTTCCTTCCGTAAAAACCAAAAACTGGGGCCGACCGGCGCGGCGACGGCGCGGATACAAGAACGGAGTACGAGGCAAGGAGGAAGGAGCGGTCGGTCAGCATTTCTCTATTTTCTCGCCTCCTTTTCTTGTTCTCTTTTTTCAAAGGCACATCATTGTCCAGACGAGGTAGTTCGACGCGACCTTTAGTCTCTGGATGCGCATAACTTGGTCTTGAGGTAGCATTGTTCTTCAGCACCACCGACAAGTGACATCTGCAGAGAAAGAAGACAACAACAGAAACAGAAAACAGAAAACAAAACAAAAACCAAAAAAAGCTGCCGATCAGCAAGGCACAGTTGCCTCTTTGGGCTTGGTTGACAAGGATGCAAATCAAGGCAGGAGGGACCGGACTAACTCCAAAACCACGCCGCATGCAGCCACGTTCTTTACTGAGTCTACTCAGTCGAGTCAGTGATACTTTGTACCCGGCATACGACGCATCTGGGATACACTACACGCTGCAGTGCGCATCCCGACATCGTATCTTCCTTTACGGGCGGCCCGTCGAGCCATCTCGCGTCCGCTGGCAGGGAGAAACGGCGTGTGCATTTGTTTGCATTTGTTGCATTTGCTTGCATTTGCAATTGACGACGCACATCTCCAACACGAAAGCCCCGTTGTTGCGCAAAACTAGTCATGTACAACGACGTAATGGTGGGGAACAGAGTGTAGCATAAGAAGAAAGGTAACCACTGCGAAAAAGAGTTGAAAGGGGACAAAGAACACAAAGGCGCTTCGGGGTGTGGGATGCAGTGTTGTATCTCCCACATACAAATTTGCTGTAAGCGATACGTAACAAGAAACAAGGCCAAACGGGTGCAGAACGGCGCTGATTGGCCCGTTGGCCCGTGCTGCGCGCCCCACTGGCGACAACCACTGTAATTCGCCGAGGACGAGAAGAAGAAAACGAAGAAAACGCCTCTTTCATCGGGTCGTCCGAAAGGACCCACGCAGACCTTGGTGATTGGTTTTCACTGCCTGCCTGTCGCTGTTTTCTCTCGAGTCTCGTGTTTGGCTTTATTATTTCCTGCCGCGAGAAACAAGTCGCAAAGCTCAGTTACGTATCTTACATGTACAGTAGCCATGCGTTGTAAGACGAGATACTTTGACCCGACGTTGTCTGGGCTTAAGAGAATTTCACAGCGTCAACCACTCTTCTGACAGAACGGCCCTCCCTCGAGATGGCCTATCGGAGCGCGGCAAAAGGAAGAGATAGCACAAGAGCAACCAGCCATCCATGATATCTTACCATGCTACGCCTCTCTCTGCCCACCCAGTCCTTCGCGTCGTATCAGTTTAGTATCGTGGACCACTGGGCACGCGAGCTCCATACGAGTACATGCGCATGTGCCAGCCGCTACTTTTTCGTTTGGTGTGGAGTATTGCGTTATCCGTCAGATTAAACGTTTCAACTGCTTTTTGACGGCCTTTCACACCGCTAACAAGGGCTGAGGACAACCGATGGACACCTGCACGCACTATTGAGCAGATCCAGAGGAGACACACTGCCAGAGACAGATGCCATTTTACTTTCTTCTCTCTTCTCTCTTCTCTCTTGTACTTCGTATTTCCCCTCCCATCACCAGAACGGTCACGAGACCCGACTTGTTCCGCGTGGGGGAAAGCATCGGGGTCTTCCTCTTTGGGACAGCACGGCCGCGCTGCGCGTTTTGAGGCAAGCGTGCTTTCCTCGTTCTGTCCCAGGCGTGTTCGGTGAAGACAATGGGCGAATGGACACGTGAGGGCCTGAGGGGAAGGGACGATGATAACAAGGTAGCACGGCTGTATTGTATTAGAGGCAGGCACGAGCGAGGGCTTCCGCGTCCTAAACAGGAAGCCACTGTAGCTGTACGGAGTAGTATGGCACTCTTACTCTTGCAAGGAATGCGTTTGCCATTGTCTCTTGCTTGTACGGAAGATGGAGGGCGCACGCACGCCCTTTTGAGCCAACATCTCATCACAACACGTACTTGGACGAATTTGGGATTCAACAATTCGAAACACACTCTGCACGCGCGCACAAACGCACACCTCTTTGACCGCATTCCTTTCCACACGCAGTCTTCTCATCCTCCTCCTCCTCATCGTCGTCGTCGTCGTTCCACCTCGTCCCTCCCCCCCTGCGCCTAAATGTTGAACCGAAACCCGTGCTCGGCTGCCTCGCCAGGCACCGCGTTGATGGCCCCTTGACATGGATGCCTGGTCGAGCTTGCGGTTGAGCCGCACCAGCATGAACCGCAGAAGCGTCGCGCGCCAATGGCAATGGCGGCCGTGACGCAGTTGACGCTAAAGGCAATGTGGTAGGCTGGCGCGTACTTGCTGTCAACATGTAGCTGGCGTAGATGCTGCTCGTGTTGGACACGGCGTTGATAAAAGGCCAGCGCGGCGGCGCGCTTGGCGGGCGGGCGCGGCATGGTGTTGCTGATCCACGACAGCGCGACCACGTAGCCCGTGTAGACGCCCGGCACGACGAGCATCATGGCGAGGTAGCGCGGGCCAATGGCCAGGGTGGACACGCGATAATGTAACGCGACGATGGCGACGCACAGCGGCAGTACAATGTGCCAGTAGCGCTCGCCGGTGCGGTCGGCGTGCAGCGCGTTGAGGTACGTGGTGATGACGGCGAGCACGTACGGCGGCGCCGACAGCAGCAGCGTCTCGACGTTGTTCTTGTGCAGCGTCTGCACGACAATGGGAAGAAGTTGGTGATGCTGCGCTGGCCACGATGCAGAACAGCAGCACCATGAGCACGTACGTCTTGGCGTCCTCAAAGGCCAGCTTGGCGCCCTGCAGAACGTCTGTGCTTGCTGTCGATCCAGTCGTCGTCGCCAATGTCCTCCTCGAGCCGCCACGCCGCAGCATGCGCTCCTCCTCGGACAGCCACATGGTCGTGCGCGGGAAGTTGGGCAGGATGAAAAAGGCGGCACCCGCAATGACGACCGTGACGGCGCCCTCGATGATAAACAGCCAGCGCCACGCCCGCAGACCACGCGCATAGTCCATGCCCGACACGACGCCGGCCGCAATGAGGCCCGAAAAGGCGCCCGAGATGAGCGCGCCCGAGTACAGGATGGACGTGCGGAAGCCGAGCTCCTTGCGCGTGTACCAGCAGCTGAGGTAGTACAGGCAGCCGGGGAAGTAGGCGGCCTCGATGAAGCCGAGAAGAAGCGCACCGCGTACAGCTGGCCGGCGTTGTGGCAAGCCCGCGTGGCTCCGAGATGATGCCCCAGATGACCATCTAGGAGGGGGAGAACCCAGGGTCAGCATTTTTGTGCTCTCTCTCTCTCAACGAGCACTTTTCCCATGGACAGTACAGGGCAGTACAGGGGTAGGGCATACGCAAGCTGGAAGGTAGATTGGCAGGCCGACCCGTCTATTAAGAAACAGGTTGGACGGGATCTGCATCAGTAGGTATCTGTCGGGGCGTTTTAGCAGATGTCGTGAGGGTGATAACGGTTGATGACGAGGCGTCAAGGTGTGGTGGCATACCCAACGAAGAGAATGCTGACGGCCGTCTAGTTTAGGAGAAACAAGATCCAGTCAGCGGCCTGTTGACAACACCATTTCTCCTCACCTCCCCCTTCGTCACCCCAGTCTGCTCAGCCGAAACTGCTGGATGTCAGGTTGAGGTCCGTCTTGAGACCGCCCAACGTTGCGGCCGAAATGTTGTTGCGGTCAATGTAGTTGAGGATGTACATGAGAATGATCATGGGCATCAGCCGAAAGTCGATCTTTGCGCTTCAGCCGCACCTCCATGGCTGCCCGTTCCTCGGCCGTCATGTCGAGAAGGAAGGCGGCGGCTGCAGCCGGCGTGCCCGAGGGACGCCCTCGCCGTCGACGGGGCTGATGCTGCCGTCCTGCTTTTCGGGGTCCCAACGACCTGGGGCGCCTCGGCACCGTAGCCCTTTGTTGGTCATGTTGGTTGTTGTTGTTGTTGTTGTTAGTTGTTGTTGATGCTTCGTCTTCGTGGCTCGAGGCGTGGCGACAACCTTCGGCCTCGTCGGCCTCGACGGCCTTGGTGTCGGCCATGGCGAGAGGATGATGAATTGCAAACTACGGAAAAGAAAAGGTTGACGCAGTCAGAAAAGGGAAGGAAAGAGGAGGAAGAGGAGAAATGAAAAGAACGAAACGGGAAAACGGGGGGAGGTCTGGCTATAATTCCCGGCGATCTGTCGTTCCACAACAAGTGATAAATGCTCAAAAGAAACAAGAGCTCAAGGGTATCGCCAGGTAAAAGCCAGGCAGACAGCAGACAGCAGACAGCAGAAAGGAGGACAGGAAAACAGGAAAACAGGAGAAAAGCACTGGAGTTCTTTTCCACGTACCCGGGAGAATGGATGAATGCAGGGACGTGAAAGGCGGGGTGTGCCTGGTAATATAGATGATTCTTCTTTGTAGCTCTCTCGTCGTCTCTCCTTATTTAAATGACAGACGGGCAGCGTGCGTTGAGCCGCGAACGGGAAACTGCCCTCGGTCGATTTGCGGGGATCTGCGGGAGGGGCGTGTGCGTGCAAGTGATATGCAGACACGGCAGACGGCGACGGAGTGCGGTGTGGGAGGTAAGATAAGGAGGTGAAAAGCAAAGACAGAAAAAAAAGAAAATACAGAAAAAAGGTGATAGTTACTTGTGCAACAGTGAATATCTGCAGTGAACACAGTCTTATGGCTGGCTGTGAACGTGGCAGAGAATCACGGGGACGATACAAGAGCGTATTTATTGAAGCAAGATGGTGAGATCGAGGCCTCTCAACTCTCCCAAGAATTACCTGCCATGATATACGAGGCGTTCGCAACACCACACCCTCTTTTTTCTTCCCCTCTTCTTGTTCTTCTGATTCAGGGCAAGCAGCAGCTTGGGTACTTCTGAGGCTCTCCTCATTTTGGTGGATCGCAGCGGTGTCGAAAAAGAAGACTTTCCCGCCACTCGTACACACATCTTTAGCCGGCTCGCATTATCACACCCGTACATATACGCCATAGAGGCCAAGGAGATGGCGAGTCTCGTCCGACGGCGGGTCTCGGCGGCTGCAGGCGAACTGGCTCGACAAACCGGGCGGGCTTCACTCTGTTTTGTATGCCTTTGGCATGGCAGCATCGTGCTCCCCCCTTTCTTTTTTCTCTTTGCTCCTCCTCGCCAATCTCGAGCCGAATACAAGTTTGGTCCGATGCAACGGTGACCATAAAAGGAGCCATGCGGTCTCTGCCTTGCAACACGGTGTACGGAGGACGAGGAGCACATATGCACAGGCAGATGCACGGCTCATTTCTCCCGGAGCCTGGGACGACACGACTTGAACGGCATTGCGGTGTATGTGTATGGGCAATGGGGATATATGGGGGATACGACGTCAGTTGCCGAGTTCCATCCCCAACATACCGACAGAGTGACGATGCTCTGTTGCCCGAGCCGGGGGTCAAGGGCAGGCGTGCAAGAAAAGGAAAGAAAAGAGACAAAGAGAAAAAAAACCAGAACCAAGAGAGCAATAGGAAATATTCTCCGAGGATGAATCGCAGCGATTTACGGAATGCTTTGCACGTCGTGAAATTAAACATTGCAAGTTTTGACCCCCTCTGTCTCCTCCCTTTTTTTTTCTCTTCTTATTCTTCCTCCTCTTCCTACGGCACCCAAGTCACCTCCGCACAAAACACAAATGCCGTCCGCTAATTGCGGAGCAAACCTTGATTCATCGCACGCACCATGTGTGTGGAGAAGCCAAGCCATGTTTTCCTGTTCATGTTTCTGTGTGGGTTGGGGCGAAAAAGATGGCACAGAAGGAAGAGAACAGGAAATGCAAGCTTGTTCTTATTGTTCTCTTTTTTCTCTTGTTGTTTTCTTTCTTCTTTCTTCTTTGTTATTTCTTCTCCCATCTCCATCTATGACGCCAAAGTCTACCTCCTGGAGGCGAGGGTGCAGCTCTCTTCCCCTCCCTTTCTCCCCATTTATCCTGTAAAATGGGTCATGATCGACAAGAGCGCCAATCCCCCCCTCCCCCAAGGAAAAAGACCCATTTTGCGGGAAACGGCAAACGGTGTCGTGGCGCGTCGGGCTGGGCGGCGGCGGCCACAGCCTAGTTAGGAAGGTAAGATGGGATGGGTTCTGGCTTCCTTCCTTTTCTCTCTCTGTCTAACGTCCTCCATACAAATCATTATAACTGCAACCCCATAGTAGACAAGTACTCCGTACTTTCAAGCTATCCTTCTGCGGAGATTCAAAAGAGAAAGAGACATTCAAAAGAGAAAAAAAGGTCTTGCAAGTCGGCTGCAACCCAAGAGATTCTCACCGAGTTTGCTGTCTTCGCTTTCTCCAAGGGCAGCAGCTATGAATACTTGCCTAAATAGGCAAGCCATAACACGAACAACAACCGCAGCTGATCTCCGCCACGGCAGATGCAAAACTCGGTGAACAAGAAGAGAGCAAGGTAACACTGTCTGAATTGCATGTTGCAAAGGCTACATATACAGGCTGTACTAAAACAATCGCTTTTGCTCACAAGTAACTCATGCTGGAAACGCTCAGATCTGCCTGAGAGTGGCCGGCATCGGCCGGCATCTTTGTCCTCCGACTTGGATCTGGAATAATCTTATCTTGGCTGTCCCGCAGAAATTATGCCTGCATCCTTCTCAGCTCGTCTCGGACCATCAGAAAGCCATATTCATCCCATTCACCCCATTCATCCCAGGCATTGGCCACGTGTACATTCCCAGGTTTGCTGGTATCGGCTGGACATATGGAAGAAACGCCTGCGGAGGCCGAGGCCCATCATCGGGTACCCGGGCTGCTGACACTGCAGTCCTGGATACATGGGTTGCATTTGTGGCGGTTGCTGCTGCTGCTGCTGCTGGTAGAGCCAGTTGGCCGGCTGTGGTGGATACGGCAGTACTTGCTGCATGTTGTTTCTTGCTCCCTGCCGGGTGCGCCCTGTCTTGCTCTCGTTCCCAGCGCATCTGCTGTCGTCTCTTTGAAACGGTCGCAAAGTTGGGAATCGTCGACTTGAGGAGTTCAATGTGCTCCTCAATCTTTTGCTGCTCAGCTGCGTTAAAGGCCACATACGGGGCGCGTTTCCGGCGGCTAGGCCTCCCAGGCATCGGCCAACGCTGCTCTGTGCTCGTATTTGCTGCGGCTGGCCAAGGCATTGTCTGAAAGGGAGCGGCAAAAGGACCTGGAATCTGCGCAACGTGTGAGGGGGAGGAGGGGGAGGGAATAAGGGAAGACCTTGCCACCCTCCTGACTGGGGTAGCATCCCGGGCCCAACAGGCCCAGCAGGCCCAGCAGGCACAGAAGGTGCAGCAAGTATTTGACCGAGGGGCCGGGTCGTGGAATTGAATGCGGCCAGAGGATTATGAGGTGCCTGGCCCGCAACAGCGGCCACGGGAATAGGCTGGGAAATGGGAAGTGCCGCTGGTCGGGTAATGTTGTTGTTGTTGTTGCTGGAAGGCTGCGGGATGGCACGAGTCCGAATATGGCCCTGCACATTGGCAGATACGGAATCGACGGCTGCGTTGTCAGGAACAGCGGGAACGATCGCCTGCTTGCCCCCTTCAGACGCCCGATCTGTTTCTGCTGAACCCGTGGCCAAGTGGCTGGGTGCGCTGGCGCTGCTCTTTTCACCCGTCGTCTCCGTCCTCGTCGTCGCCGAGGATCCTGAACCAGACATGGTGCCGTAGTTCATGCGAGGCCATGTTCGAGAAGCTGTCCCGTGTCTTTGCTGTGCGCAGTTGCTTTGCCCGCCTTCTCCAACCCCCACAGAGCTTCGCGAGCCGGCCACGCTTGTGTTTCTTCTGGACGACGAGGCTGTTTGGGGAATGACGAGAGTCGCTACCGTCCGTGGCCATTGGAGGTCTTCTCATTGTTGTCGAGGTGCTTCTGCGGTCCGACTCGGACTGCTCAGACAGCTTCTGCTGGAGACGGCTGACAAGAGCATTAAACCTGTTGCGATCTTCCGTTGATTGCTGGTCTCGGTCTAGCTGTGGCCGGGATGCCACTCCAGGTTTGCTGCCTTCTCCAATGTTCACAATGCTCGGCTTGCCATGCTCCCTTCCAGCCTTTTCTAGTTTTCCAAAGAGCAGCTCATTGGTCTTCTTTTTCTCCCGCAGCTCCAGCTTTGAAAAGGGCGTGATCGAAAAGAGGAAGCTGCTGTCGGCGTTGGGACGAATATACTCCCCGACGCTCTCAATAGACCCCAGGAGATGGCCCTTTTTTCCTGCTGTTTGCCAGCTCCAGCACCTGCAGAGGCTGTCCGTTCTTGGCCAGGAGCGTGCCGGTCAAGCATGTTTCCATTGGGCTCTTGAAGAGAGACGCGAGTGGCGGAAGCTTGGACCGCCATTGGAAACCAAAGTGATCGACGCTGTCTGTCCAGTCTTCAACCTCGCAGGACTGCTTCTCAGTGAACAAAAGCCCCGCGCGCCTCTGCACCCCCGACGGAAATCAAGTGGGAGGTGTGACCGTTGGGGGAGCGAGAAGTCGAGGTTTTGGTGAGAGCGGCCGGTAGGTTCCCCAATATTAGCGTCCGCCTGTTGCTTCCAAGAGTCCGTTTTAATACCGCCGTACAGAGGCAGCCGTGAAGCAGATGGAAGATGGAAGTGGTCGCTTTTTGATCTTGGAGCCCAAGAAGCATTCCATGAGAATGGCAGCAGCAGCTCGCTCCTTCTCTCCAGCATCCGGCCGCAACTTTCTGCGGGCAATAGACTGCAGGTCTGGTGGGAGCCCTTTGAGCCCTGGCGGGTCATGACGGGTTGAAGCGGGCTGCTGGTATGCCGGCATCGTGAAGAGCGGAAGGCGCGAATGCGAGGGAAAGTCAAAGTCGTCGGTGGCAGTTTGGTCAGAAGGAATATGACGGCCTGATACCGATGCCCTCTTGGGTACCTCTCTCTTATCACGTCTGGAGGTGTGGAAGAGAGACAGCCGAGGCGTCTCGGCCGCCTTGCCTTTGGGCTCTTTCTCGAGAGGCGCCAGTAGCGGCGAGTAGCAACCGTCGGGATCTGTGGTGAAAGACGAGGCTGAGACTTCCCGGGCACTGTTTTCGATATGCCGGGCTTCTGCAATGGCCACGCTGTGGCAATCCAACGATGCCTCGGGTCGTCGACGGGGCTTGGCCAGGCTCTTGGCCTCAGGCTCCTTTGGATGGTAAGGCTGCTGATCTACGGCAGAGCCCGCAGAGTCGGTCGACTTCTCCTTGATTGTTGACACGTTTGGACGCCAGTTCTCAATGGCAGCAACGTCCGCCGAGACGACTCTGTGCTTGGGCTTTTGGTGATGTCTCGCGGTCTGCGTGCTTGTCCAGAGGCGGGAGAGAGGAGATGGATGGAGCGTTGCCGGTGAAGGAGGCCAGCGTCCGATCTCCAAATGAGGTGTCGGCCGTGGAGCAGTTGTCGGCGGAGCACAGAGCCGAGATGCCGTCTTTTGGCGCTGACAGGCATCGTGTTGAGCCAAAGAGGAGATGGTTTTTGGGGAAATATGCGGTCCAGGCGTCTGGGCAAGTTTGGCCAGCAACGAGAAGAGTCAACAAAAGTCAACAAGAGTCAACAAGAAGAGTCAAACGGCAAACATCACATGCGCAGCGAAGCGGAGCAAAATGGGACAGTTTTCAGGCGTATTCTGGCATTGTACTTTGACAAAAAGAAAAAAAGGGAAGACGATAAATTGATATGGGACCACATGCGCATTATTTGTGGGAGCTTCGCAACATTTCAAAAGATGGTCGAACCAGGGGGACAACAGAGGATGGAAAGGACAGAGTGCATGCAAATTGGACTAGATAGAGCAAGGAAGGAGCCTTTTACAAACAGAGGAAGGTGCAAAGAAAACACACAGCATACATTGTGGAGTATAGGAGCAAAAAGGGTAGCTGCAAAGAGGGAAGAGACACAAAGAGACACAAAGAGACACAAAGAGACAAAAAGAGAAAGAACAACCCGGCCGTGCCTTCTCACATCTGCAGGGTCTGGCCCGACATGAAGGCATTGAACGCTCTCTGCACCAACGTCGTTAGCATCACCGTCACACGTACGCACAAAGACAAACTTTCTCTTGACTGGACGTACCGCATTGCGTGTCTGGATGTAGACGGTGCCTGGGCCAGTGAACTTGCAGACCAGGCCCTCGGCAGACGCCATGCCGGAGATGATGCCGCCCGAGGCCACGCGCTCGAGGACGTACTTTGTGTTCCACGCGACTAGATGGCCGTTGTCCACAATGTACTTTTCGCCCTCGACCAGCTGTATGGTTAGCAGTGTACGAACACGGCAAGAAAAGAGTAAAAAGAATAAAAATAGACGGGAAGGGGGCGGAGGAGGGGAGGAGGGGGGGGACATACATCCTTCTTGATGATGGCGCCAAAGCTCGAGATCCACAGCAGACCAATGCCCCGGATCTTGTACACCCACAGCCCCTCGCCGCTGAACATGGCCTTGCCAATGCCCTGGCGCTTGTAGTCCTTGACCACGCCCTGCGTGCACGCCAGGAAGCCGTCGTGGCCCACGGACCAGGCGCCGTCGCCCGTCAGCCGGATGCTCGTAATGTCGCCCAGCATCGGCGGGCCCAGCAGCAGCTCGCCCGGGCCCGTAAACGTCGACGTGCCGATCTCGCCACCGGCCACCAGCTTCTTCACGGAGAACTTGTACGCGCCCTTGAGCGTGATGGACGGCGACATGGCAAATCATGACACCCCGGCTTGGCCGTCAGCGGGCAGCCAATGGCCAGCTGGATTGTCAGGATCGTGTTGCAGTCGCGGTGGCTGATGCGGTAGCTGCCGCCGTTGAACGTGCCGACGTCGTCGACGACCGCCGCCGCACCCGTTGAACATGCCCGGCGCCGGCGCACCCGTCAAGTGCCAATCACGCCGTCCGCGTCGCGCGGGTCCAGGCTGCTCGCGCCGCCGTCGTCGTCCTCGGTGGTCTCCGCTGGCGCTCGGGTGGTCCTTCTCGCTCGGTAGCCAGCACCGCCAGGCCACAGCGCCGCTGCTGTCGACGTACGTGGGAGGTGCGCCGAACCGGGCAGGCGAGGGCGCAGGAGCAGCTGCTGCCACGACCTGGGGGAAGTGTGCGACGAGTAGGATGCGTGGGACGAGAGCGAAGGCGTGCGGTTGTGGATCGCGGAGCACCTGCTGCGGCGGCGGCGGCTGCTGCTGCTGCTGCTGCTGCTGCGGTGGCAGTGGATAGCGCTGCTGTGTTGGGGGCTGCTGCACTGCTGGGGCTGATGCGGCTGCAGCTGCTGGGAGGAGCGGTAGGCGACTTGTTGGAAGCGCGGGGCGAGCGGCTGCGGCGGCGGCGGCGGCGGCCTGGCCCGGCGGGGAAGGAAGCAGCTGCCCTGGGCGACAGCGGGTGCGACTGAAGCCCGCCGTAGGAGAAGTTGGTGCGGGTCGCTGGCGGCGAACTGCGGCGGCGGCGGGTAGCTTCTTTGAGCGGCAGGTGCTGAAGGGAGTGTTAGCTGTCTCTTTTTTTCTTTCTTTTTTCTCCCCTTTCCTCCTCTCCTTCCTCGGAGGAGAAGGCGCGGTCGTTCTTTCCTCGCCCGCGGGGTCTTACCGGCAGCCGCTCCCGGCGGGGCTGTTTGTCGCTGTCAGTTGCGGTTTCCCTTTGAGTGTGTGGAGAGGGGCAGAACAACGTACGAGGATAGTACTGGCTTGCCATGTTGACTGCTGTTTGGAGAGAAGGCGCAATTCACCGGTCGGCGTTTGCTGTAGCACAGGTCTTCAGATCAGATGCTGTTCTCTGTCGGGACGGAAGGTCCAGCCCTGCGTGGAGGCTCAGTCACCCGGGGCGTGGAGAAGGCGCAACTCACCTTCAGCGCTCTGCTACACTTGGGAAGCTGCGACTTGTTTGCGGACGGAAAGAGCGAAGAGCTGAAGAGTTGGAGAAAATGAGATTGGAAAGAGAGATGCAGAGCACAAGTAGTAAGAATGGAAAGAGCCGGGACATAAGAAGTGGACAGGAAAGAGAAAGGATTATCACCTGCAGACGGGCTGTACTATACATGTACTGGAGCTCACATCTCCCGGCTCCTCTTCTGCACGTTGCTGGTGCTTCTTTCTCACCCAATACGAGCACAAGGAACATGTACGCGGCCTGCACTTGCCGCTCTCTCTCCGCTGTATCTAATTTGGGGAAACAAATTGGCTGCTGGAACTCTTTAACGCTCTCTTTCGCCGTTCTTCTCCCACGATGGCCCAATGGCAAGCCGCGTGGGCAACAGGTTGCCCACGGGTGCATTTTCCAGTTGCACGCCCAGTCCAAGGGCGGCAAAGCGAACACAGACCGCGACAAAGCCCAGGTAGAACCGTGCCGTTCGCTCGTCTGGGCACTTACCAAGAAAAACAGGGGAGCGGCCGGCGCTTAAAAAGGAGGGGCCCTGACTTGGCTGCTGGCCACAGCACGCTGATTTGGCCCGAGCTGTCTTGGTGCAGGGCTGTTTGCGCCCGCTAGTGTGGCCTTGCGCGAGAGTAATAGTGGGTTTTGTCAGATGCCATTTTCTCGCCATCGAGCCCACCTGTCCACTTCACGATATATGTCTGGACTGCGGCGACGCAGCTTTGACTTGCATCTCTCTCTCTCTCTCTCTCTCTCTCTCTCTCTCTCTCTTCTCTCTCTCTCTTGTCCTGTGTCAGACAGTCTCGAGCCGACACGGCCGGCACCACGGCACGGATGCAAAGGAAAATGCATTTGGGGCTTTCTTCGCTCAGGTTTGCGAGGAGATCCGTTGGCAGCATATCGGCGTGTTGATACGTCTGACTTTGAAACTCGAGGTCCTATCCATAAGCGTTGTCTCTCGATGTCTATCATTGGCATATTGTTCTGTGTCTTTCTGTTCACGGCTTGTGGCCTCGTGGCCCTCAGGTAAGCCGCCGGAGTTTGTCGGTCGCCAGAGCCGACAGGCCCTACAGGTCCACCGACGCCTATCAGCGCCCTGGGGCGGGCCAGTTCCAGAAGGATTAGGCCTCGAACCACAAAACCGGCCAATCACAGGGCACCCTGTCGAGCCTGGGCGTGCTACGGCGGGTCGAGCGGTCGATTTTAGCGGGCTTTGGCTGTTCTTTGTGTGAGTGAGCAGGTGGATTGGGGCGTGTCTTACCCCGAAATCCCAACGCAGCGGGATTCCTCTCTGCTGCTGCAGCTGCTCAATGACGCAGGGCGCGCCGAAAAGGTGGGAGCTTCCAGAACATGAGGGAGGCAAAAAAATTTGCTGGTGGCCCTGGGAAAAAAAGCCCACGATTTCCCGACGACCGCGCGATCCTTTTGCAACTCCCGCACCACAAGACTGCATCGTTTGAGCAGCCGGACAGAGGTCCCTTCCTTTTCTTCTTGTGTTCCCTGCTCCCATTGGCATCTTCTGCGCACCCCATTTGTCGTTTGACGCGGGCGCAATTCCTCCACATCCGCTTTGTCTCTTCACTTCGCGACAGCTCTCGAGAAAGCTTCCCCCCAACGGAACGCAAACGAACCGCAAGATTGCCGAACAGGCCACCCTCGCGCGCGACACCCTACCCACACCCCTCCTAGCAAGGCGAACCTTGGCCACCTACAATCTGAAGGCCGCTTTCTTCCGTGATACGTCGCACACAAAACCACAATGCTGCGTCGGTCGGTACGCTCACTAGAAGTGCTCCTGGAGCAGTCAGTCGCCGGCAAGGCTTCTTCTGCAGCTCGGCACAGCGACGGCTGCCCAGAACGGCGTGCACAGGCCAGCAAGCAGCTCCTGCGGCGGCCGGCAGCGCGCAACAATCTCCAACATTTCTACACACGCACAGCCCGTCGTCGTCTTCTTCTCTTTTCCATCCTCTCGATTCCTCTCGTCGCGGACACAACCGCGGCGGCACGTTCCACTCGTCGCGTGTCGCGGCGGACTCAACAAGAAGGGCCCAAGACCGGAGCTGCGGGAGAGGCTGCGGGCGAGGCAGGCAAGGCAGGCAAGGCGGCTCCTCGAGCTCCGGGAGCTCCGGCTCGGCCTGCGCAGAGCCTCTCTCGTTGAATCAGCGCATCAAAAAGCTGTTCCGCGAGTACGGCTGGACGGCGGTTGGTGTCTACTTTGTCTGTCGCTGCTTGACTTTCCGTTCTGCTTCCTGCTAGTTCGGACACTAGGGACCCGACCGTGTTGGTACGTCTTCTTCCCTTCTCCTTTATTGTTTTTGTTTTGTCTCCTTTTTTTTCTTCCTCCCTTCCCACGCCTGCCACGCCTTCCAAACACGATATGCTAACGTCTCGTACAGCCGCGGCCGAGGAGTTTGTCGTCGACACGTCAAGGCGAATAATTCCCCGAGAGCATCAAGGAGCGCTGGCGCAAAGTACCGTGCGGCGCTCAAGAGAACAGGCGCGAGAGCGGCGACGCGGTGGTCGAGGCATCAGGAGGGCGGATGGCTGGGGCGTCAAGGAGGCCGAGGAGCGCAACAAGCACGAGGCCAGTCTGGCAACCCAGCTTGCCCTAGCCTACGCCATCCACAAGACTTCAATCTTTGTGCGCGTGCCCCTGGCTGCAGCCGTGACGCCCAAGGTGGTCAAGGTGCTGCGGTCGTGGGGCTGGAAGATTGGCAAGCCGAGCCGCATCCGCCGCCGCCGTAAAGCCGTGAGTGCGGAAATGAGACAAAAGGAGAAAGCAAAACAAAAAGGGGGATGCTACGATAACGACCGCGTGTGGGTATTCTAGACGGATCTGGCGACTGATACACATAACAACACAATATAAATCGGCACACGGGCGGCCTGCGGACGGTTCATTTGCATGCTAGACCTAGGGAGGGCGGTGTTTTCGGTACATTTTTTATTTCTCATCCTTTTTGTCCTTCTGGTCCCTTTTGACCTTATTTTTATTCCTTATCAGCCTTCATTGTCGATGCTCCTCATCGTCTTTTCTGTATCGTTTTCTTCATTTTCTTTTGGGGTTTTTTAAATGGCCACACCCTCCACTTTCCCATTCTGGCGGACGCAATTGGGCCCCGGGCCCTTTTTTTGTTTAAAGGAATATCTCCCTTTTGTCATCTTTTTCTCTTATTTTGTAAAACCATGGGGCACGGTAAATCATCCCACTTTCTGCAGAGTGACAAGCGCCCCTTTCAAATTTATTACTGTCCCTTTTTTCTGTCTTTTTCTGTCTTTTTCATGGGTTTTTTTTTTTTGTCTTTTCTGTTTTTTTTTTTTTTTCTTCTTTTTTCTGTCTACAGCGGATGCCCGTCAAGACGGCAGTGCAGGGAACCCCCAACGCTCGGGCCAGCCGCCCGCTGCTCTTTTGCCCCGCACCTAAACTACAGAGATATACTACGGACAATTACTTAGCGCATTATGCACGTGCCTCTGGGACCTGTTTTTCGCTGAAATGTTGGATCGCGCCTTCCTCGTATCGCTCGTTTCTTCCCCCCAGGCCTCGATCGCGTCCTTCCGCCGTAGAGAATCCTGCCACCTGGATCTTAATTTGACATCGCAGATTGCATTTAGCTGTCTTTCGCTGAGCTCACGTTTCAAACGTTTGTCGTCCACCACCTCGCCCCCGTTCTTTCGTTTCGTTCTTCGCGTCCACCCAACGATCTCCCCTTTCAGGGGCATCTTCAGAAACAGATCCTCGCGCCCCTGCACACACCCACCCTCCCGGAACAACAGCCGTTTTTGCCGATTTCAGAGCAAGCGCACCATTCGTTTTATAAGTCTTTTTCTTTTTCTCCTTTTTCTCGTGTGTTCGTGTGTGTGTGCTCTTGTTTTCTGCATTATTGTTCTCTTCTTTCTTCTCTTTCTTCCTTTGTTCTTTCTCTGTCCCCTCTTTCTCTCTTGTTTCTCTAGACCTCCCCCTCTTCCCCACTTTACTTACGAGCCCCCATCCCACGCTTTTGTCCAGTTCATTGCGCTAATCCAGAACCCGCTTCAGACCAAGCATGCCGTCGGCCTTTTCCCTACGCGGCCCGGACTGGAATTGCGTTGATTTGGTGGGGGCACAATTAGTCGTCCCCTCGAAACATGAATTCTTATTTCCCCCGTTCCCTTTCAACGCCCCTGCCTTTCGTTCACCCCAAATGCCACTTCGTCATTTATACGTTTCTTTACTATCGCTTCCAATACTACCCACCCTTTAGTCTTTGTCACTGCCCGTGGCATTTTGCCGCCATACTACCGGCCAGTTATTCAGGGGACAAACTACACCTTTTTTATTTTTAATCTCTATAACCAAACTTACCGCCGGACCTCTCCTCCCCAAAATGCTCCCTCCCTGTCGACCCCAACATCTGTCATCATGGAAGAAGCGCGGTGCCCCCTCTCCTCGAGAAAAGGTAGATACCCTGTTGGGCGACTGGCTGGAGCCTGGGAACGCTAAGATTTGCCCGCTCCGCCCCGCTCGTTTCTCGACGGCACCAGAGGCCCGGGCGGCTACGGGTCTTTTCAGCGTTGCTAGCGCGAGCTGGGCTTGGTCCTCGGTGTCGTCTTCTTCGTTCTTTGCAAATGGCGCCAAATCACTCGTGCTCCTCGTCTCTCCCAGACTCACCATACGCCTCTCCATAACCAGAATTGGCATCTCGTCCATCTCGGCCAGCAAACGGTCAGAAAGAGAAGGCGACACCACCCAGCCGGTGACCGCAAATCAGCAAAAGAACACAACAGCAATCTGGACGAGTCTTGGACTGTTCTTCCAGGTGGCTCCCCTGTTCTCACGCCCCCGACTGGGCCCGGGCCCACGGGAAACAAGTCCGCCCCGTCCGTCGAACAAGACACTGGCGCCTGTCACCACCGTGACGCTGGGGATGGTTTATCACTCTTTGGCAAAGCTACAAAACGGCTCCGTTTGGGGTGCGCTACTGCCCTTTTTTTCAAAACCTTCAACCGCCGGGGTTGTCATGGGAACTTTACAGGTCGTGTCCCGAGGGGCCGGCCAAAAGTTTGAAAACCGTGGCTGGCGCGTCTATTACCATCAACGACACGGGAGGTGTGGGCACCAGCACGGCCGAGCCGTGAAAAGGACATGACGGCATACCTGGCGCTCTCGCAGCCTCGCAAAAGATTTCATGTTTCGACCTCGGCAACCTGCAAAACGACGTGTACATCGGGCTCGTTCAATGCGACGGCTGACGGCCTACGTTTCTTTTCAGTCGGACGACGTCGTGGCCTCCCGGTGGCGACGGCGCGGCACCGCCAGCGACATCATCATCCCCATCTCGGCCCGTTTCAGAGCGCCGTCACGGCGTCAGCCAGTCAGCGCTGCCGGCCGGACACGGCGGCCAACACGATCGGCGACTTCCCGCGTAACGCCCGCCGGGCCGTGTTCTCGGGTGTCGGCCAATGGGCAGGCGGCCGAGGAGTTTTGGTGGGCCAATGTGCTGCAGAGCGACACGCTGACGTTCAACACCACGGAGAACAAGAACAATGTCTTTCCCGGGTTCAGCCCGTTCCGCGAGGTGCAGGTGCGCATCGATGGGCAGCTGGCAGGCGTGCAGTGGCCGTTCCCTGTGATCTTTACGGGCGGCGTCGTGCCCGGGCCTGCACCGGCCGATTGCGGGCATCGACGTGTTTGACCTGCGCGAGCACGAAATTGACATTTCGCCGTGGCTGCCGCTGCTGTGCGATAGGGCAGCCCGCACACGTTTAGCATCCAGGTGGCCGGGATCGACGATGACGGGCAGGCGTCGGGTGGGACGGCGACGCTGACCGAGACGGTGGCGGCCAGCTGGTACGTGACGGGTAAGATCTTTGTGTGGCTGGACGGGGACGCCGAAAGTGGCGGTGCCCAAGGTGGTGGTCAAGGTGGTGCCTCGGCGATCACGACCGGCTTGATGCCCGTCGTCAACGATGCCGGCCCGACGATCAGCGTCACCCAGCAACGTCCTCCAAAACGCCACGGGCGCCAACGGAGACGCTGCAGTACAACCGTCTCGGTGGCCCGCTCGTTCAGCGTGCAAGGGGTTGTGATGTCAGGCAGCCCCAATAAAAAGGCAAGCCGGGTCGTGTCGTGGTCGCAGTCGCTGTCGTACTCGAACCAGGGCGTGCTCAGCAAACTTTGGCAACAACCAGGTCAACACGTTTACAGTGCATGGCAGCGACCGTGCGACGGGACGGTCCGCTGATGACAGCAGCGCTGTGCCGTACGCGTATGCCTACAGCGCCGACTACGGCTTACCCCGTCTTCTGCAACACCACGACAGACGTGACTGCGCAAAGGCAACCTGACGCTGTGGGTCCGATCTCGACAGGGACTGCGCATGCGCGTGTCGGGCGCGGGCGTCTTTCCCGTGGGTCTCGAGGCGTTTAGTGGCAGCGGCAGCCGGTATGCCGATGGCGCGCAGCTGGACACGCGCGTCCAGGGCACGGCCTGGGTTCTACGAGACGGGCGACAGGCAAGAACAGACAGGGCTTTGGCACGACGAGCCAGACGATGCGGCTCGGCGGGTTCAGCTCGGCGGGCATGCTGGGCGCGACGCCCGACGTGGCTCTCTACTTTCGCAATGTCAAGGCCGTGAACCAGTCCATTCTGTTTGACCACGAGGTGATTGCCGGCAGCGAGGACGTATCCGTGCCCGAGACCCGCCGGCGTCTGCAGCGCTCAGCAGCCCGGCGTACCAGTTTCGCACAGGCACCGTTGAACGGCGGCACGGGCGTGCGCGCGTTTATGGGCCGCGGCGGCGCGAACCCCGAGGTTGCCGTGGGCACCGAAGGCGGCCCGGCCAATGGGAATGGCGGCGTCCGGCTGCCGCTGTTGCAGGCCAGGCACCGCTGAACATGCGGTGATGGCAGCACTGTATGATTATATGATGATTTTTTTTTCGGTTTTATCTTTTTTGGCTTTTTTGGCTGTGCATTAATTTTATTTTGGTTTCAGCAAAGAGGTCTACGAGTGAATGCTAACTTGACAAAAATGGAATATCAGTATGGGAAGACGCCGATGCCGTGGGCTGCTGTGTCGTTTGTGGCCCGGCTCGTGGTGGCGAGCTCGATGGGGGTGTGCCTGGGGAGAGCTGAGGATGGCCGGGGCGAACTGTGGCCGACTCGTGCTTGACGGCCACTTCGCTGTCGTGACTGTTGTCGTGCGAGGAGGCTGTGTTTGTGTTGCTTCGAGAGACGACGCTGCTGCTGCAGCTGGCCGGGCGTACACCGCTGGCACTTGCTGCACCCGCACATGTCTGTGTCTGTGCCTGTGTCTGTGCCGGCAAGGGCTCTTTTTCGGGCATGTTCTCGCCGCTGCCGTCGCTGTCGGGCACGTCGTTGCTTGGTCTCGATACATCCAGCTGTGATGTCGACGAAATGTGCCGAATGGTAAAGTCGAGCGGCAGCCGGCCGCCCAACCCAGCCTCGATGCCGACTGTGATGTTAGCGAGTGGGAAAGAAAGAAGGAAGAAGAAAAAAGAAAGAAAAAGAAAAAGAAAACTCACAAATCAGCAGGTACAAAAAGTCGACGGCAGGCGGCCCCAAGTCGCAAGGGCCAGCACCTGGGCAAACTCCCATTCGTTCTCCGTGTCGAGCCGTCGGCCACGGCGATAATGTTTTGCCGCAGCTCCGTCAGATACAGCAAGATCGCCCACATGATGGCCGTCGCCACCCACGCCACCGCATGCCTCCACACCGGCCTTGCCAGCCGCCGGAACGCACTCGTCTCCTCCTCTCTTCGTTCCACGCCTCGGCTCGGCGGCTGCCGGCCGGCTTGTTGCCCCAAAAGAAGCGCCTGGTCAGGAAATACACGAGCCCCGTCGACAGCAGCCACAGCACCGGCACGCCGATCACCAGGTACCGCAGCGCCAGCAGGGCCAGCCAGTACGTGCGGCCGCCACGCTGGTCGCACGCGTACAGCGCCACGGCAAAGTTGTTGTCGTCGGCGTCGTCGAGGTCATTGTCGGCCGGGATGATGCCCTTGTACTGCACGTCGAGCTCGCTGTGCGGGTCCAGAAAGACCACGGCCGCTGCGAGGCCCCACAGGACCACGAGCAAGCCACGGCGCAGCCATGTCCGTCGGCCGCGGCGTTGTGCTTGGTGCGGGGCCGGGGCAGCGGACGGTGCGGCCTGGCCAGAGACGACGGCGCCGGACGGAAGCTGCTGGACGTGCTGGACGTGCTGGATGTGCTGGCCATGCTCGCTGTCTTGCGCCTGCTGCACAGCCCCCTCGTTGCCCATTTCGCTCTCCTGGGGCCAGATCGAGTACAACACGACGACGGGAAACACGGCATACAGGCTGACAAGCAGGCCGAGCGCCGAGTCGTACAGGGCGTGTCCGCTGGGGATGTTTTGGACATTGACGGATGGCGGTGGTTCTCGTGGATGTGCTTGTTCTCCAGGACAATGGCGGCAATGAGAATGGCCAGGGCCAGCACAGCGGCGGCCATGAAGAAACTGTCAAATGTGCCGCGGAGCGCATCAAACAGGCGGCGGCCCGCCCGCCAAAGGCGGCCTCGCTCTTTCAAAGGGGCTAATTCTGTCTCTGTTTCTGCTGTCTCTGTTTCTGCTGTCTCGGCTGTCTCGGCTGTCTTGGCCGCCGCCTCTTTTCCGTCCACGCAACCGGCCTCCTCTGCTGCTGCCGCCGCCGCCTCTTCTTGTTGAGAAACCGCCGGATGCGCCACCACGAAAAGATGGCCAGGTAGATGGTCGTCACGGACGCCTCAATGTAGTAGGCCAGGACGATGCCAATGCCCGACAGGTCCGCGTTGCCCGTGAACGCAATGGCCTTGCAGAACTCGCGGTCGCACTTTTCGGCCGGCTCCCAGATGACACGCCTGACGAACTCGGGGTCTGCGTACCACGAGCCGTCGGTGGTGTTGTACGTTGTCAGCATGTGCGTCGCGAACCACTGCATGGCGTCGCTGAAGTAGGCCGTGCCGGCGGGGGAATGGGCCGTCTCGTTGAGGGTGAGGGCCTGTCCGCCGGTGCCGTTGGCGGAGCTGTCGTTGAACAGCCACCCGGGCGGCAGCGACTCGCTCATGAGGATGAGGGAGAGCGGGATGCTGCCGCCCAGGGCCTCGTCGGGCGTCCACGGGTTGGGTGCAATGAACGCGGCGAGCCATTGGCCGTACGCCGAGCAGTTACGGCCAAAGTCGAGCTGGTCCCAGCCGGGGAAGACGGCCGGGCCGGTGGTACCCATGGCGAGGACGAGGAGAGGCGACGGGGAGAGAGTGACATGGTAGGCGGTGCTCTACTTCTGCCAATGGACCAATGCACCGTCCATGCCGTTGTCGAGCGGTTTTAAAAGTGCACATTGATGTACGAATGTGGTAAAATTAAGGGAGATGCAGTTTCTTCGTCTTTTTTTTCTTGTTCCCTTTTCACTTCTCCCTTGACGTCGTCTTAGACTCGTTTCCATGTCCTTGGGCTACGCAAAAGTCTAGACCTAATAGACTAATACGGGTTCGAGACCCAAAGAGCCAGCGGCAGAAAGACACAAAATTGGTGCAGACGGCCAAAATGGGCTTGACTCAGCCGCGCTGGTAGTGGTGAATGTTGCGACCTAAAGCAGCATTGTCTATTGTATTAGCCCGCGACGAATACGAGGAGAGTTTGTCCCAACCACATGGGAGCGGAGTTAAAATAAAAGGACGATCACAGACGGGCACAGACGATCACAGAAAGGAACTGCAGAATAGGAAAAGAAAATATAAAATAAAGTTCAGGTCACGTGACTGCACCGGAATGCAGTCGGGTACGCTCAGCGATATCGACGAGAAGATTGAATTTCATATTCGTTTTACTCTTTGGCTATTGACTTGTTAGTTCTATCCCTCTGCCAATATTGGCGTCGGATGCTGTCGTTGCTGTCGTTGCTGAAGCTGGCTGGGGCGTGCAAGTGTGTAAGTGTGCGAGTGTGTAAGTGGGTGTAAGTGTGTGATGACTAATATTCGCGAGCGTGCATGTAAACACCACACAATGGTAACAAAAATACGATATTACAGAGATGCTCTACTGAAATGCATTGGCTGTCTGGTTATTGTTGTCTTCGACATTATGGCGATGTTTTGCGGTTAAACTAAAATTAAACGAAGTAGAAGAAAAAAACGAAAATAAAATAAAATAACTACAATCATTTATCAGCTCTTATTCCGCATATCATAAAGCCTATCTAGCAGCGAGGAATATCTCTGTCTATCAAGTCGTGGCTATATCTTCACACAAGTCACAAACAGTCCCAATATCTGCTTTCTTTTTACTGAGAGAAATAAGCTTAAAGTAAATACCATCATGGCAGGTGCGGATGACGAAACCAGCAAACACGGAAGGTGGCAGGACACCTCAGCAGGAAGGAGCACACGGCAGTCAAATGGGATATCCATAATAGAGACGGAGATGCTCTGATGACATGCACTCAAAGGCACGAAAGACATGGAAGCAACTAGATACCAAGGGTATGGCAGGATAAGGGGGTGCCGATATCGTGCATTGAGACGCAAGCTTGTGAAAGTGCATCTAGTCCCGCAAGGAGGCTGTTTGCACCGTCATGTATCGTCATATATTAAAGTCTTGCAGATAAAAAAAATCAAAATATTGCTGACTGCATATCTGGAAAGCTCAGGAAGCTCTACGCGAGGATGGGCAGAACTGCAGTTGCACATGCTCGCCACGCAACATCATCGTGACTCCGACCATGGATGAATAAGGTTCGCACACGTGGACAGTGGGAGCTCATACTTTGCAGACGATTTGTGTATAAATATCTGGCCTCCCCTCCTCCTTTCTCTTCCCTTTTCCTCGCCAAAGCTGACTACCACACTCTTTGGCCCAAGCACTTGATACGCCACCGCAAGAACCACGCTTACGCACTTTTATACATTTCGAGTCACAGCCCGTGACTTGCAAAAGACACACAGCTTCGTACGCTCACTCACGCAACGCTCACTCACGCACTTACGCACGTCCACCCGGTATTCTTTTTGATTCTACACCTTCCTCTCTTGACTCACACACCTACGAAGAACAGAGGAATCTTACTCCGCACAAAATGGCGTTCTTTCCGAGCGACTTCTTCTTGCCTCGGAGCTCTCCCTCCACGCTTGACCCGGACCTCGACCAATACAGCCTCCAAAGGACGGGCACGAGGCCACGCGCGGAAAGAATTGACTTGTGGGGCAACCGGACCACGTACCAGCCTGGCCCAGGCCTGCAGTTCGTCCACAATGCCACGGGCGAGGTGCTTCGCGAGGGCGCCTTTGGCGAGGACGTCATCTGGCGCGACCCCCGCCAGAACATTGCCGCCAACGCCGTTGCAGCTGATCAAGCCTATAACAACAGGAACGATACTGCTCGCCGGCGAGTCGCCCTCGGCGCGTTGCCCCAGTTCTCCCACGTCGGTCGCACCACGATTCACCTCGACACCGACCTCGGACCCCAAACTGCTGCGCCAACTGTCCTGCCAGCTACGCGGACAGATTTTGGGCTGCTAACACCACCGCCAACACCACCACCAACACCGTCGCCGCCACGACCGCCACGACCACCGCTCTCACCGCCACCATCGCCGCCACCACCTGCTCACGCCGGCCACAGACTGCCCCCCAAGTCTATGCCAACATGCTTGCGACTGGCGAGAACGACCGCCCTGGCCCAAACGATCCCCGGCCGCTGAGAGAAGTCCGCCGTGTGCAGGCGCTCCGAGGCGAGCACGAGACGCAGCGCCAGCAGCGTCAGAGTCAGAGTGCCATGGAGATGGGCAACGAGAACGGGCCGGGTATGGGTGCGTTTGCAGACGGAGACGCAGAAGGCCTGCTGGAGGAGCAGCACCAAATGTACGAGCGTGCAGGGTTCCAGGAGCGGGCGCCGCGGGAGGCCGAGGCCCAGATGCACGCGCTTACCGACGAGGCGGCGTCTGCCATGTTTGCGTCGGTGAACTCATTCTTGGACTACCTGGACCTCGTCCGCCAGCGCCGGGGTCCGCCGGCAGCGCCGCCACCCAACCTGCAGACCGACGACCCAACGACTTTGCCATTTACGAAGATGCTGCCTTTACGGACACGCTGGACGAGATGCTTGGGGGCAATGGCAGGCAGACTGTGGAACCAAACCCTATAGGAGAGGGGGAGGGATGGGAGGAGGACTGGGACGAAGAGGAGGAAGAAGAAGAAGAGGAGGAGGAGGAGGAGGACACTGGCAGACTACGCGTGACCAATGTCGTGCTTGTCGACTGGTATAACCCGGCTTGGCGCCCGATGATGGATTACTTTTTGTCCCACTTCCCTGGCATCTCGCCTGATGCCGGCTACCGTGGCCAAGCGCTCGAGCGTTGCTTCCGACGCACGACATACGAGCGCGATGTCGTGGTCCAGTTTGCCCGTTTCGGCCAGCAGGCCATCAACTCTGTCATGTTTGGCGTGCCATTGGCACAGAGCGACGAGCTTGACAGACAGTTTGACAGCCACTTGGCAGCGAGGTTGGCAGCGAGGTTGACGACCGAATGGTCGACCGAATGGTCGACCAAGTGGACGACCGAGTGGACGGCCAGCCCAGCTCTTTGCAAGAAAGCCCCACTGCAGAGACACAGCCATTCGACACTCCAGAGACCCAGACTGTAGCAACTCCAGCTTCCTCGGAGTCCATGGAGCCCATGGAGCTGGATGCCCAAGGTGATGATGACGAGGAGCTTCCCCAGAGATCTCCAAAGAGAAGAAGACTGAACTACAGTCCATGAGAAAAAGCGAGTTCTTTTTTAATTTGCCTGTCTTATCTGTTGCAGCATAGAGTGAATGGCGTTGTGATAGCTTTTTCAGACGCCAGAAAAGTCAAGGAAAATGGATTGTATTAAGAGCATTAAGTAGTTTTTCAAGGGTATCGACTAGATCATGTGGAAATCAGAAAATGAAACAAAAATAAAAATCAACGATATCGCGTCTCTCGGGGACGAGTCCAGACACCGATATGAAAACTGACAAAAGCCAGGTAAAGAACGCAAACGTTCAACCAGACTTGCCACAAAGAAAGAGAGTGAGAGAGAGAGAGAAAGAAATCCGGGTATCAGAAAGTCCAAAGAGCATGTCTTCCATGTCCAGAAAGAGTCTGTTGTTTCATGATGACGAGAGAGCTTTGGTAATCCAGTATCAATTTTTTGCCAAAGTCTTCCCGGCCGTGGTTGCGTGCAAGACGCAGTCTACGCCGTCGGGTGCTGGGGTGGCACGTGCCGTCACGGGCTGCTCTTGGTACTGCTGGACCGGGGCTGCTGCCCGCCGTACACAGGCTGCTGCTGGCTGGGATTGGCATACGCGGCGACGTCGGGGTCCGTGCCATACGGCTGCTGCTGCTGCTCATGCGGGTACTGCTGGACCGGATAGCCCGTGGCCGGGTCGACGGAACACCGCCCGAAGCGGGAGCCGTGGCACCGGCACCGCCGACGCCGTTGTTGTAGCTGTGCAGCTCCGTGGCCTTGGCCTCGGCCCCGGCACCAACACCGCCGGCAGCCGCGACGTCGGCCGCCGTGGCGCTGTTGCGCGTGTGCTCGAGGAAGGCAATGACGAGGAAGGCGAGCGTGATGCAGAAGAGCACCCAGAGAATGGCGCGAGGGCGGCGGCGGCTTTGACGCAGTTGAGGGCGTTGCGGTAGCCCGAGGGCAGGAGGTTGATGTAACTGCCGTAGTAGTGCTCGAGGTCGCCAACGGACGAGGCCTCGCTGGCGAGCACGGCCAGGAGCAGAGCCAAAAGATGTTGATGAGGATTTCAAAGGGCCTTGATGGTGTCAGTGATGACATTCACAGTGGGAGCAGCGACAAAAAAAAAGAGAGAGAGACGACGTACAGGTGCGCCAAGGGGTGGTAGGCAGAGGGCACAGCGGATAGGCTGACGCCGAGATAGACAAAGTAGAGGATGGTGAAGATGAACGTGAACCACGTCAGGCCTGGATGGAGGAAGCTGTGTCAGTTGCGTGAGGCTCGTTTTGACGTCTCGCGATGCAGAAAGCGAGGATCCAGGAGCAGAGCGGGGTCTTACCAAAACCGGCGGCCTAAAACGGAGACGCGTTAGCATGAGGAAGGCACGATGGGCGCAATAGGTGGCGATAGATGCGATGAGGGCGAGAAAGCGCAGGAGCGCCTCAGCGCCCTCACACGGCAGGAACGACAGACTTACGCCAGAGCCGAGCTTCGAGGCCGCATAGGCCGTGAGCACGAGCAGAATAAAGGCGAGCACGAGCTGGAAGAGGCGGACAATCACCGTCCACTTGGGCAGCGACAGCACATTGGCGCCGCTGTGCCCGTTGGATTCGGACCAGACCATGGTTATGTGTGTGTTCTGGGGTGCTGTGAGGTGTTGAGGCGTTGAGGCGAGATCTCGGAGATCGTATGAGGCTGTAAGGAAATCGATGGTGGATGGTCAATATAATTCAAAAGGGAAAAAAGAAAGACTGGGAGAGAGGGAGGGGCAGGAAAGGGATGTCAATGTGGCAAGGGGTGCGAGGAGCTGGGCTTTTTTAAGAAATACAAAATGGAGATGGAGGGGGGGCAACCACAATGAAGCTGCGAGGATGGAGCTTGGCTGTGATGGGGTAGGTGAATGTGAGTGGATATAGGAAACGTGCAAAAAGAAAAAAAGAAAGAAAGAAACAGAAAAGAGGGAGGGAAAAAAAGGAGGGCTCGAGGACCAAGACAGATAGGATCAGCGCCCTGCCCGCAACAACTCTATTGATGTCTCTCCTCTCCTCGTCGGGGCAAGGGTGTGTTTCTCTTTTTGTGAGTTCACTGGTCTCCTCGTCAGTTTCTCTTTCTTCCTCCCCTCCACGTTGCAGCCGTGAACCGCTGCCTGTGGTTGCATACCGTTGACTGGTCCAGACCGTTTGTCCTTTCTGCGTTTCTTCAACGTCTCTCGTACGTCTCGTACGTCTCTTTTGTCCTCCCCTCTGACAAAGTAAGACATTGAACATGGAGACTGACTATGAAATGTACGTGCGAGTGACATCACAATGAGGGACGCTGTGTTGCATCGCCCATTTTAGGCACCCTCTTCGACTCCCGGCGCGTATATCTTTGCCGGGAGCGAGGCGGTGACGCCTTTCTTTTTCTCTTGTTCCGCACTCTGTTTCTGTGTCTGCCGTCTCCACTTTCGCCCTGCGATGGTCGCCATGGATCCATCGCGCTCTCAGTGACACGCTAATCAGGCAGACCAAGAAACCCCAAGACCTCCAAGAAAGTCTGCGAGGGCTCCGGAGAGCTCTGGCTTCATATGGTCTTGGCCGATTCGCAAGGCAGACAGCGGGGATCTGAAATACAAAAGACGTGAAAAAAGCATTACGCAAAAAGAGGGGACTTGAGACGACTTTGATGCGTGTGACCACTTGCACTGGCGGCCGGCGGTGATTGGACCTCGCAGAAGGCGAGCCAAGGAATGAGCCGGAGGGAGGGTATGCAAGGATCTCGTGAGACATGGTGGGGAGTATTTTGGTGGAAAAGAAGTGGCAGAAGTACGAGTACTCGTATCTTTCTGGTCTGCAAAGAGGGTATCATTTTGGGGTAGTTTGGATATTGGGCGGCAGCAGACTGGTCTGGACTGTTGCTAGAGGAGGGGGAGACGTCTCTTGCATGTTCACAAAGGAAGAATACTCCACGTCCTAGATAATGAGAATTTGTAAGATGACGAGTAAAAGAACTTCGTGCCAACAGAGGAGGCCAGCCCCCCACAGGACTGCCCATCTCAGAACCCAGTCGTGCGTAAAGTACCTCGTCATTTCTCTTCTGTTCCCCCTTTCTTCTTTTCCTTCTCTTGGCTCTTTTCCCTGGCCGCCGTTTTGGCAAGGCGGCTGTCTCAGGTTCCATCGAACCCGAATCAAATATTGGATCCTGCATTCTTGGTACAAAGGTGTGCATGATTCGAGAAAGAAGAGGAGCCGCTGAACAACACAGTATGATAATCTTTCTGTATCTTTCCGTCTTATTTCTGACCAGGTCCTCGGCATTGCAAGCTGTGGAAGCTCTTATAAGTCATTTCAATAATGACCATTTTGTGAATCCTATACTGAACATGTACACCGATCGCCCTTGAAAGCATAAGACGAAAAGAAACCAGAGACAAAAAAACCCACCAAAAATCCTGATTTGACGATACTCGAGCGGAGTCTGTGCGGTCTTGGCTGCAGGGCAGGTTGTCGACAGAAAAAGAAAGAAGAAAAGAAGGGAAAAAGCGCAAAAAGGGCTGAGTAAAATAAGGTGCAGGCTAGCGGGCGGCTTCAGTGGGCACTGGGCGTTTGCACAAACCCCGCTAACAGCACTAACACGACAAGTGGGGCTGCCGCTGAACGCCTGCCCCGAACAAACAACATTCCCCCAAAACTATCATCACCTTTTGACGTCTTTAGGCCAAGGCCAAGCCAATGATGGGGAGTCAGATGCTATTTCAGCCACGTCTAGTCGGACCTAGCTCCAGCCTAGCCGTGGCATTTGACAAAGAGAAACGACCAAAAACGACCAAAACGACAGAACAACAGAAGAACAGAAAGGGAACCAAAGCAGCCAGGCCTAAAGGGCTGAAGAGGCTGCAAGGGAGGATACGCAACCGACGAATGCAAGAAAGGCGGAAAGGAGATCAAAGAGAGCAAAAGGTGGCTTTGTTGAATGCTGCTTAATTCTGCGGCGTCGGGATTATGCAGCACCAAAGCTGCCTTTCGATAGTTCGGTGGAAACTTTTATTCTTCAAACGTACACCCAGAACAAACCAATTTTTAATACCAAGACCGGAGACGAGTGCTCAAGCAAAAGAGAAAGATGGCCGACAAACTGACGAACTGAAAAACTGAAAAACTGAAAAACTGGCAAACCGACAGCAGAACCTCTTACATTGCCTTTTCAGCTCAAAGTAGGAATCGCATTCGCCCATCCCAAAGACGTGGCACTGGCATGCCTTGTACTCGGGCAGCTAAGAACAGTCAGTAAAAGGTGGGATATTAAAAAAATGTCAATTTCACTCGACAACAGCTCCGGCGGAACTCACTGGTACGATTCGTGGCCCAGCCACATTGTGCCAGTGTGCTCCATCAGCCGCCCGCTCTCCATGTCGCTCAGCGGCGTGTCCATGACCCACTGCCGCAACGACAGCCACCACGCCCGGCTCCGCCGCCGGATCGCCGTTCGGCTCGCCGCAAAACTGCGCACAGCACGGCGATGCCAGCCGCACGGGCCACACGCTCGTCCAGGCCCTCGGGGCTCTTGTTCCAGGAAATCGTCCAGCAGCGTCGTCAGCTGCACATTCCCGGCCGTACCGCCGAAACTCGGACCGCTCCACGGCATAGTCGGCCAGGCACCAATAATGTTCTCGCAGGCCGGCAGGCACCGCAGCGACGCATAGCCCCGGCGCGCCAAGTACTGCGGCCGCAGCCGGCGCACCTCATCGAGCGAGTCCATGGCCTGGTGCCAGCCGCGCGGTGGCCATGGTGGAACAAGACCACATCGCGAGCGAGTCGTAGTGGTCGACAATGTACGTCAGGTACACCATGGCCTCGTTTCCCTTGTTGACTGGGACGGCCAGATCGGGCGACAGCGGCGCATCCGTGAACGTAGTGGAACACATTGCCCTGCCACGGTGCGGGCACATCGGCGAGGCCACGCCGTCTTCGCCCGCCTCGACCGATCTGTTCGTGGATGCGGAACGACGAGTGCTGTCGTGATGTGGTCGAGGTCAATGGCCCGGTCGGCCGCCGGTGCCATGGCTCGGCGGTGTCAGGTATTGTCGCCGCTGCCTCTGGTACTGCTGCTGTGATGGGTGCTGTCGACGTCTTGTTGCCGCTGGGAAAGAGAGCGCGGGCGCAGAATGTGATGAACGCGGCGAATAGCAACGGTCGCGCCACAAAGACCAGCGCGGTACGCACCTGGCGTTTGCTCTGGACGCCCATCCTGGTGTATGGTGTGTCTGGTTTGTCGTATCGTAGGACTTGTAACTTGCGAGAACTTGCGAGAACTCACGAGTCGGTCGGCGGCGGAAGAGGTTGGAAAAGACGACAATCGAGCTGTAAAGGACTAGAGAAAGGGACGCGAAAGCTTCTTTATCGTTTTTCACGTCTGCCCCCTCATCTAAACTTGTGAGACGATTGCCCGTCTCAGACGGTGGATGTGGCATTTTGCGCACAGATCCTGGTAAAACCTGTTTTGGCGATCGTTGGGCCCTGCAGGACAAGCTTTTTCGTTTCAAAAGCGATGTAGAAAAAGAAGAAGAAGAAGAAGAAGAGGAGGAGGAGGAGGAGGAAGAAAAAGAGGAAGAAAAAAAAAGAAAAAGAAAGCAAGGCCCAAAATCGCGATGGACGTCAACAATTGGTGGCGGTGTGGCTTTGATGAGAATTCCAGCCTCGGCGTAGAAAAACCATCATATCACGACAGCGTGTCCAGAAACAAGGAAGCATGGCAGGCTGGCATGGCTGCCGATCAAAATGCCCTGCTGCCGATATTTCGCCCGTCGTTGTTCACGTCGTCCGACAGTTGATGGCGAGTTGCTGCTCGACCAGCTTCCCGAGCTGCTAATCATTCGACACCGCCAAGGTCACGGCACCCGCAGCCGACCGCATAGACCTCGAAGACTTGCCGTCAGGCCGTCATGGCTGCCCGCCTGGTTATCAGTGTCTGTAATATGGACTGCTACAGGGCCACCCAGTAGAGGAACCTCGCCTTGGTTTCCTGGTTGAGACCACGCGGGTCACAAGAAAGGCCACAAGGAAGGCCAAATACCATCGTGATAATGCCACACTGGTACGATTCGTGGCCCAGCCACATTGTGCCAGGTGTGCTCCATCAGCCGCCCGCTCTCCATGTCGCTCAGCGGCGTGTCCATGACCCACTGCCGCAACGACAGCCACCACGCCCGGCTCCGCCGCCGGATCGCCGTTCGGCTCGCCGCAAAACTGCGCACAGCACGGCGATGCCAGCCGCACGGGCCACACGCTCGTCCAGGCCCTCGGGGCTCTTGTTCCAGGAAATCGTCCAGCAGCGTCGTCAGCTGCACATTCCCGGCCGTACCGCCGAAACTCGGACCGCTCCACGGCATAGTCGGCCAGCACCAATAATGTTCTCGCAGCCGGCAGGCACCGCAGCGACGCATAGCCCCGGCGCGCCAAGTACTGCGGCCGCAGCCGGCGCACCTCATCGAGCGAGTCCATGGCCTGGTGCCAGCCGGCGGTGGCCATGGTGGAACAAGACCACATCCGCGAGCGAGTCGTAGTGGTCGACAATGTACGTCAGGTACACCATGGCCTCGTTTCCCTTGTTGACTGGGACGGCCAGATCGGGCGACAGCGGCGCATCCGTGACGTAGTGGAACACATTGCCCTGCCACGGTGCGGGCACATCGGCGAGGCCACGCCGTCTTCGCCCGCCTCGACCGATCTGTTCGTGGATGCGGAACGACGAGTGCTGTCGTGATGTGGTTCGAGGTCAATGGCCCGGTCGGCCGCCGGTGCCATGGCTCGGCGGTGTCAGGTATTGTCGCCGCTGCCTCTGGTACTGCTGCTGTGATGGGTGCTGTCGACGTCTTGTTGCCGCTGGGAAAGAGAGCGCGGGCGCAGAATGTGATGAACGCGGCGAATAGCAACGGTCGCGCCACAAAGACCAGCGCGGTACGCACCTGGCGTTTGCTCTGGACGCCCATCCTGGTGTATGGTGTGTCTGGTTTGTCGTATCGTAGGACTTGTAACTTGCGAGAACTTGCGAGAACTCTCACGAGTCGGTCGGCGGCGGAAGAGGTTGGAAAAGACGACAATCGAGCTGTAAAGGACTAGAGAAAGGGACGCGAAAGCTTCTTTATCGTTTTTCACGTCTGCCCCCTCATCTAAACTTGTGAGACGATGCCGTCTCAGACGGTGGATGTGGCATTTTGCGCACAGATCCTGGTAAAACCTGTTTTGGCGATCGTTGGGCCCTGCAGGACAAGCTTTTTCGTTTCAAAAGCGATGTAGAAAAAGAAGAAGAAGAAGAAGAAGAGGAGGAGGAGGAGGAGGAAGAAAAAGAGGAAGAAAAAAAAAGAAAAAGAAAGCAAGGCCCAAAATCGCGATGGACGTCAACAATTGGTGGCGGTGTGGCTTTGATGAGAATTCCAGCCTCGGCGTAGAAAAACCATCATATCACGACAGCGTGTCCAGAAACAAGGAAGCATGGCAGGCTGGCATGGCTGCCGATCAAAATGCCCTGCTGCCGATATTTCGCCGTCGTTGTTCACGTCGTCCGACAGTTGATGGCGAGTTGCTGCTCGACCAGCTTCCCGAGCTGCTAATCATTCGACACCGCCAAGGTCACGGCACCCGCAGCCGACCGCATAGACCTCGAAGACTTGCCGTCAGGCCGTCATGGCTGCCCGCCTGGGTATCAGTGTCTGTAATATGGACTGCTACAGGGCCACCCAGTAGAGGAACCTCGCCTTGGTTTCCTGGTTGAGACCACGCGGGTCACAAGAAAGGCCACAAGGAAGCCACAATACCATCGTGATAATGCCACAGAGCTGGCAAGTTTTGTTGGCAATCGCCCTTGTTGACTCTTTGACAGAGGTGAGATCGGCGCTGCCCGCGTCCGTAACACAAGCGCCACCATCTGTCCGGAAGGCTACGTACGACCTGCTCACCTTGCATGAAAACCTGCATGTCGACACTAGGCCAGCCCCCTTAAGATCCGATGCGCAAGGGAGAACCTGCACGTCCATTGATGGGGTACAAAAGGCAGCGAGAGGCTCTGCATAAAAAATGGCTGGCTAGGGCGGAAACGAAGAGACAAAAAAAAAACGACTTCATCCCTTTGCATATCCCTGCATTGGACTGTTAGTCTTATTTTGCCGTGTGACGTTGGTGCTGCAGAGTTGAACACGCATGGCTGTCCGTGCAAGACAAAACGTGGTAGTTGAAGCTAGTGAGGTGCCAACGTGTAAACGAGGCTTTCTCAGAAGCTGTGGTGGCGGCAGCTCCAGGAGTGTGACGCGGCGGTCTCCTCTTCATCTTTCTTGGTTTCGACGTGTTGAGGGTTTCGACAATATGTGTTGAGTTCGTCCTAGCAGCCAATTAGGGCAGCAAACCAGCGCAGCAAACCATCGCAAAGCAAAACAAGAGGGAAGTATCCAAAAGTTTAATATATGATATCGAAAATGTGAGGAACCACAAAAGTATATACAAGAAATGTGGCCAATCACATTTGTTGGCCTTTTCTTTTCCCCCATCCGCAGCAATGCAGGCAGTCCTGGCCAATGATAGGCAGGGAAGTGCCACAAAATATCCGTCATGACGAGGCAAGTGAAGCATGCAGATCGTGCATTAAAGTTCGATATGATCGCAGTGGACGGTGGACGGCCGGCCCTGTTTGTGGCGCCTTTATCGCTCTCTGTGCGGCGTTGATATGCGCCAACAAAAATAAAGTAAAATGAAAGCTTGGAAAAAAATGAAGCTGAAAAAGGAGAAGAAGGTAGAGAGTACCCCAAGAGAGTGTAAAATGAGTAAAATGAGACATGGATGATCTCGAGAGAAATTGAGAAAAAAAGATAAGGATCGTCGAGGCAGACCACCCATGGCCGTGTCGTAAAAAATAAAAGGAGAAACCCGAGCTCTAAATAGGAAACGTGCTTGTACGCTTTAACAGGTGTTGAGGTCGTCGAAAATAAGATGTAAGGAATAAGCTGAGAGAGAGAGAGAGACTGAGGCGAAGGCGAGGCAGTCTGAGACACTGCTTAGCTGCAGTTGTTCACGTCAGGCTTGGCCAACGTTCCACCGGCTGTTGCTGAGTCGCCCACCATCGAGGCCAGAGAGGATTAGATGGCCACTTGAGACAAATCCCGACATCTTGAGACAGTCAAGACAGTCGAGATAGTCAAGACACCAGCCATGGCACTGGTATGACAGATTCAACAGCAACGACCTCAACGTCCCTCGTCAATGGTCGGGTGCTCTGTCCGCCAGTCTTGTGTGCGGCTGGTGCTCTTGGACGCCGAGCCGAACGACGGCATGGACAGGCGGTTGCGCAGCTTGCTTGGTGCTGGGCTGGACGACGACGAGTTGTGTGTTTGCCGGCTGGCGGAGGAGGTGGATGTGTTGGTGGACGAGCCGGTCGAGACGGGCGTCTGGTAGACATACTCGCCGTCGACGTAGATGGCGTTGGAGACAAAGGTCGAGCGGCGGTTGCGGCGGCGCGTGTAGCGCTTCTCGAGCCGGAGAATCTCCAGCTTGGCCTGGATGCGCTCGATGAAGCTGGGCATTGCGGCGGGGAGGACGTGGATGAGGCGAGGGGTGAGGTTTTCGATTTCGTTTCCGTGCGAGATTTGGTGTAGAGCGTCGAGATCGAGAGATGACGAGATTGTAGGACTCTTGAAGATATTTTGTTGGGGACAGGTGCCGAAAGCGTGATCGGTGCTGAACAGTCGTCAATAGGTTGGTAAAGGAGTGGAAGACGAGACGATGAGAGAAGAGACTGGGGAAAAGAGAAAAGAGAACGAAGACAAGGGGAGACGGCCGTGAGATAAGAGAGAGACTGCAGCTAGAGACGTGAGGGAAGGTCGTGGACGGAGTATGTGAGAAGGAGAGACCCGGCGTCGTATGTATTGTCTGAAAACAGAAAGGAGCAGAGAGCAGGCTGTCCGTCGCTCACATCGTTCCTTCCCACTTTCGCGAAAGAAACCTTGCGGCAGGTGCCAAAAAGGGGAGGAGCAAGGGTGCCATTGCATGGCTTCAATAGCGTTCTGCATGGAAGGGAAGAGAGGAGCGACAAATAGAAGCGTGGGTGGAGAAGGCAGGGAAGGAGGAAAGAGCGACAGAAAATGGCCAGGCAGGCGGGCGCAAAAAGGAAAAGGGGAGAAAAAAAAAACAAGAGATGATGGGGTCTGGACAATGCAGGCGCGATGGAGACAATGCAACCAGCCCAGTGCGCACTTGCAACCGACTTTGGCCCAGCGACAGGGAACCACTCCGCCCGTATTTCGATAAAACAAGCAAGAAGGAGCAGCAGCTGTGGGGTGCGTGGCCAGGCGAGCCGGGGGCCAAAGCTCGCTAGACACCGCGGAGGACAAGCGTATTGACACCAGAGGAGAGAGAAGGATGTACTCGTACATACACGAGATTACGGTGGAAATGACGAGCTCTTTGAGGTCGATGGAGAGATGAAAGAGAGAACCAGCCGCCCTTCGCTCTTTCCTTTCCCCTTCTCTCACCGTCTCGTCCTTCCCGTTTACTCGCTTTCGTCCTTTGCCCCTTCCTCATGTTCTGGCCGGCTCACTTCGCACCACACCGCGCCTTCCCTACCACGTCGCATTGCGCGATGTATCCTCTACGCATGTCAATTGGGGGTTCCTGCTGAATTTCCCCTGTTTTTTTCTGCTTCTCTCCTTGGTCTCTTTTTTACTGTGGAGTTTTCCTGCAGGGCCACTGCAGAATGGCGGCCGCTCCTTCCTAAAAGATGGATGCCACCACACATGGCGGTGCCTGTGCGTTTGGCTCTAGCGTCTCAACAAAGCGCCAAGTGGGGACCAGGATGCAGGGGGCTGGTGGACAGCTCCCAGCGCGGATGTTGTTTCCTCTTTTTCATTTTTCAGCGACTTCAATGTGCAGGCGCAACCTTCCTCGCAACAGCGGCGTCTCATTCTCGTGGAAAGAACGGAGGATAAGAAGGGGAGAAGGGCAGAGGAAAGAAGGAAAGAACGATGCTTTGCACACAATTTGAGGCCGGAGCAATGGCGCCGTCAACAAAATACAGAGTACAAACGAGGGAAGGAAGCGAATCTTTAGAGTTTGGGAAGTACTCGTAGAGTACAGCTAGGCAGGAACGAACGGCGAGAGATACGGTTATTTCTGACGATCGCTTTGGCAGACGAGGCATTTGCTCCGCAACAAAATGGAGAGCCATGTGGCGACCGCCATCCATCACCAACCCCCCAAGACCAGGCCAGCCAATCCCGCCAATCACCCCCGCCACTCTCTTCCGATCACAAGCATCCGTCTTTTATGCATCATGCTCCAATCTAATCTCATCTTTGCCAGCAGAGAGCGTGTCGCGTGAGTTGTGCCGAGCAAGCGGGCCGTTGTTTCGCGTTTGGGGCTGAGCAGCAAAGATCCAATGCGTTTGTTCTCTTTGGAGGGAGTCTTTCCTTGCCAGCCGACTGGCCAAGCATTGCGTCTTGAGACATTGCTGCGAAACGCATTGTGGAGCAGGAAAGCTTGCTCTTATGTGCCTTGCAGCGTGAGTATCTACGTCGTGCTTCCAGGCGCAAAAGACGATCGATGTGAGGCCAGTTCTTTTTGCAGCATGACCTCTCCGGCTCCGCCAATGGCCAATCGAGAGGCGTGTATGCAGTCTCTGCGCAGCCAGCTTTGGCGCCAAGGGCAAGAAAAATACCAATTAAAAGGTAAAAAAGGCTTGTGCCTTTTCACAGCGTTGGAATGATCATCATGTTTGGTCACTTGACGAGCATCGGTATGGTGAACGCGACGAGGCTGCTGTGATCTATTTTTTTTCAGCCAAACAAAGGCTGCACGTCCTGCAACAACCACAACGCGCAGTCAACCTGATGCGAGAACAAAGACGCACACCTTCTGACTGGTCAACTTTCGATATGCGTTGTTTTGTTTCCAGGGTGCAAGAAGTTCAAGTGAATTCGGATTCTTTGTTTCCAGGGTGCAGCCATACAAGCCTCGCTTGCAGATTGTTTCACCAAAAACTCACCGAAAAAGCAGGGTGCACCACTTCGCATCAGTGAATATCGCAGCAGCTCAAGCGAACAGGAACCATGCCGGTGGACATGCCGGTGAACATGCCAGTGAACAGAACGGGCTTCATGGCGGGCGTCGTCCTTTCTATATAAGCGCGGGCTCGCGATGGAAGTGCCAGAGCAGCTGCTTCTCTTCATCTCATCACCAACCTACAAAAACGACAAAACAACCAACAACGCCCGCAGCTACAGCTGCAGCCTGCAACAGCACCAAAAGAACGAACCACCATCCGCACACTGGCAGTCCTGCCTTATTGTCTGGTAACAATGAGCCAACCCGTCAATGATGAGGTGCTGGGGAAAAGCCCGGAGGTGCAAAGCACAGGTGCAGCCACAGGTACAGTCTCAACCACAGATGGACGAGTCTGAGCAGCCGGTTTGCGACGATCCTCCTGCCAAGCTCAAGCGGAAGACTCGTCGCGGAGGCATGCAGCGTTCGCAAAACGCTAAAGGACATCCATGTCCGGCGTGGAGTGCTGCTGGCGGCCGAGGAGGAGGCTTTGGCGGAGCTGCAGAACGTCCCGGGACGAGAAGATGGCTCTTGCTGAGGTGGCCCTGGAGGCCAAGGAGTCAGAGCGTCCGCAGAACACTCCGGACGATCAGGCGGCTCTCGATGCCAAGGAGCACGACCTGAAGGTGGTGCTGGCGGACGTGCGGGTGCGGATCGAGGCGCTTGACAAGGAGTACGACCACGTCAAGGCCTTGTCTGCAGCGGCCCGCCAGGCCCGGCTGGATCTCAACGCCAAACAGGCGGCCGAGAAGGCGGCACCTGCTCCGTTTGTGCTCCGCCCTACAGGCCCCGCGCGTCCATCATGTTATCCCATCTGGCCCGCTGCCGCCGGTCACGTACAGAGCACCCTCGCTGCGGTATGACCCCAAGCAGCACGGGTTTCGTTTTCTGCAACCCGGATTCAGTCCCCGCTCCTCCCTCGCGTGCGTCTTCGTGTTAGCAAGGCTATCCCCATCATCGACCCCGAAAACCATGCGTGTCAAACCGCTTGATTTTTCCCAGTTCCCCCCGGCCCCTCCTTCTCCAGAGGCTGATCCGGCTGCGGTGGCTGGCTCTGGCTCTCTTGGCTGCTTTTGCTTCTCTAAAGGCCGCCCCTCAGCCAACTCCAGATTCTCCTGTTCCGGCCTCCCGAGCCCCGTCCCGGTTTCTCCCACTGACTCTGTTCCGGATCACACCCCGGCCGAGCCTGTCGATGCCGGATTTGTCGTTGTCGAGCCTCCAACTCCAGATTCTCCTGTTCCGGCTCTCCCCCAGTCGTCCTCGACCTTCCTGTTTGTGACCTTTAGAACCCCTCGTGCTAACCGGCGCAGACTGTCTCGTCCCTGCCTCTCGCTTCAGATTCCTGACGACTGGCTGGCCGCATCTGCCGGCACGACAGCTCCCTCCTCTCCAAGGAAGAGGGTACTGCCTGTGGCTCCGACGATTCCATCTCCAGCTCCACGCGTTCCCATCCTGCCGTGCACAGACGCCGGGCGTCGTTGACGGGCCTCGCTTCTTTTGCCGACAATTTCCCAGGCCGACTATCGCCCCGCTTACTGGCCTCAATATGCCTTCACTGCCGCGCATTATGCGGCCTTCGCGCATCCCTCGGCCCATCCATCGTCCTTGCCCAAAGCCTGCCTCGAGCCCCCATGGCCCGGTGGTCTCATTGGCCCCCAGCCTGCCCATGAGCCCGCAGATGCTTCCGACGCTATTCTTGCCGACCGCAATCCCTTCCGGCGTGATTCCATGTGTTTCTACGACCAGCTCGTCGGGCGACTCCCGGCGAATTGCTCTCACAACCTGAATACGGCTTTTCTAGCCGCGTGGTCGGGCTCGTCCTTACGCCAATTACTCCGGAACTCGTTCGCGGCTACGTGGACGAGTTCCGGTCAAACCACCCCACTCGCTTCCGTTCTCGAGCTTCTCAGCCGGAGCTCTCTCCGCGGCGGCCATTACTCGAACGGGATCCAGCCGCTGTGAATCGATCTCGTCCACCGCGAACTTGGTCCGCCAATCCGCGCCCGTCTTTGCCATCTCTCGCGGAAGCGCTCCCCCGCTTCCGCTGGGCCACGCGTCTTCTTGCCTGTTTCAATCGAAACTCCTGTCGGAATATGCCTCCGCGGGTGTGGTTCTCGGGCAGGTCCCCCCAGATGCTTGCGGGACGCCCCGCAAATGGTGGGACAGAAAGACTCGACGTTCCCTGATTAGACTAGTGCCCAGTCATGGCCTGCCTCGCCCAAACACGACTACCATCCTGTTCCCTTTCAACGCCCCCCCCTTTTCCCTCCTCGTACACGGCCCAAGGGGCAAGGAGCCCGGTGGGGGGTGTCTCCTCGAAACATCTCAGACGAACCCGACGCCCACCACAAATCCACCTTCTTTTCCCCGACCCCGGTGCCGGTTTGTCGGCAAACTCGCCCTGCCCGCTGGTTTGTACAGTCCTAGAAACGCTCCCTTTCCATCCCGACTCCCCGAAAAACGACGTCAAAGACCCCTCGTGCCGCGGCAAGTTCCTCTCATCCCATGTTCATCTGCCCAAATTCATGAAGAAAAGAGCTCTTCGCGCTGTCCCTACCGTCTTCCAAACTGATGACGATGGCCGGGTGTTGCAGTGATAAGGTGGCTGATAAAAAAATCATTATCATTTTTTTGTTAATCTGTATGCTTTTCCTTGTCTGCTTTAGGTTATTGAAAAAATTGAAATAAAAAAATAAAAAATAAAAAATAAAAAATAAAAAATAAAAAATCCTATAAAAACAAAACACGTGTCCCATCTGCATTAACGTGACTATTTATATAAATGTAAATACCTCGGAAGTTCACAGGCTCGCTTAATAATGTACCCCAGAAATTAAATATTTGATGTCGTCAAAAAATAAATCTTAAGGATTGGGAATAACAAATAATGTAAACTGTAAAAATAGAGCAACACAAGTTGACAAACAAAAATAATAAATACCCAACAACTCAAGGCAAGGCCAAAAAAATGAAAATAAATTAAATAAAAAACATCCGGTATAATCCCATGTTATCATTTTGTTTCAAACAACAAACAACAAAAGTCATGCATTGCCGCACCCCCAACCAAAACCCCCAACCCCCGCTAATGCTGCACATTACGTTTGCACATTCAGGGCGGCCGGTGTCGCACTCGAATCCAGCTTCTTGAGCGCCTCAGCCGTGCTCGTCTGGCGCCTCGCGGTGTGTGGCACAAGTCCGGCGAGAAGCTCTTGTCCAGCCCGGGCGACCGGTACCCGGCGGGTGTGGAGCCGCGCCGCCGCCGCCGCCGTAGCCCTCAAGCTCGAGGCCACCGAATCAGGCCGCGATCCTGGCTGCACAAATGGTTCGGGTGCGGGTTTGGGCACAGGCGCGGACCACTGGCCCGTGCCAGGATCTCCGAGTCGCGGTTCGTCTGCGGTGTCGACGTTGTCGACGATGCTGCTGTGTGGTTGCTGTTGCTGCTGCTGTGGCTGTTGTTGCTGTGCGTGATAGTAATCGCGGGATCTCAACGCCATGGTGTGTGCGGCCGCCAACTGATTGTATGGTGCAGGCGGGTAGGCGGCCTGCAGCTCGGCGTAAAACTGTGGCGGCGGCGGCACCTGCATCTGCTGGCCGTACGGGGTGTACATGGCGGGTGCATCTGCTGCTGGGGGTAGATTGCTGGTGCTGGTAGTGCCGCCACCAGCCGGGCCCGCATAGCTGGCATGGCTGGATGCGCCGAGTAGGGTTGTTTGCGGGGTAGCCGGGATAGGGCGGGTAACGCCGAGCCGGGCTGCTGCTGCTGTGCTGCTGCTGTTCTGGCCTGGGTGGCCAACACCAGCACTGCCGGGCCGGTAGCCGTAGGACGCCTGCAGGCCGGCTGTATCTGGACGGGGGCAGCATTGACTGGTGGCCGGGGCAACCTGGTAGGGGCACGGCGGGCGGCGGATCCAGGCGTTCCTCGGTGCGGCTCTGGGGTGAGCCCTGCTGGGCCTTGGTGTCATTGTCGTGAGTGCTTGCCGGCACGACGGGGGATGACGACGAGGCGGGAGAGGCGGCAGCTGCTGCCGTAGCAGCAGAGGAAGCGTAGCGTGTTTGAGCGGTCCGGCCGGTTGATGGTCTTGAGGCGGCCGTTCTCAATCATGGCGCTCAGCTGGCGGCGTCGATGAGCTCGGTTTTTGATAATGCGCTCGTACCATGAGCTTGCTGGCGGCCTTGAGCTGCGACTTGACAAAGCTCATGACGGGATGCTGCACTTGACCTCGACGTCTCCCGGAGATAGAGCCCGTCGCGCGGGGCGCCGAGCGCGGCCAGGCCCATCTCGAGCGTCTCGGCGGCTCGATGCCCGGCTGGTTGCCGGCGATGCGGTACTTTACCTGAGGTCGGTGTTCATGGAGCCCGTAGATGTGCGGCCTGCAGGCCCCAGGGCATGTCGTGGAAGCAGCCGTTGAAGGCGAGCTTGCCGGAGCCCATTTTGCCGATGCGGGAACATACTGTATGCGCTCAATGATCTCGTACCAGGTCGAGTAGTACTCATCGGACGCGGCGTCGCGGGCGCCTTGAATGGCCTTATGCTCGAGCACGAGCGGGGTTGAGGGTGAATGACTTCGCTGTGGGAGTGCAGGATGTCCGATGGCCAGCTGGCGCGGGAGTGAAGCCGGGATGGGCGTGACGATGGTGGACCAGTTCTTTTTTCCGTAACATGCTGGTCATTTTGTGGCGGGGTGGTATTTGAAAGAGGGGAAGAGGGGGACAAGGAGAGAGAAAATGAAGAGTATAAGAAAAATAAGAAGAAGGAGATAAAAATGGAATAAAAAAAGGAAAGACGAGATGCAGGTAGGTCTTTGGACAAGGATCTGACAAACTCCACCCTTTTGCCGCGATCTGTACGGTTTCCGCTTTTTGTCTTCCTTCAGATCCCGCCTGTGCCTGTGTCTGCGTGTTTCTTGAAAAGAAGGTGTTGCAATGCGCCCGAGTAAAAAAAGGCCAGAGAGGCTGCGTGTGGCGGTCGCTGCGACAGGCCCTCGTTCCCTAGGTTCGCCCTCCTAGGAGACCAAGGAGGCTTGTTGTTTGCTTGTCGGTTGGTCGGTGTGGCTCTTTTGTTCCCGGCTTTTGTCTCTTTTTTTGTTCTTTGTCCTTTTGTCCTTTTTTCTTTCTTTTCTTTCTTCTCCTTTTCTATCTTTAGACGTCGTTGGGCGCCTGCCGTCTGTGTCGTTGTTCCTGTCGCTCTTTTCCTCAACTTTAATTCAGGGACTGGTCTTGACCCCCGCAGTTGTTTCGTCCCTTCCTTTTCGAGCTCTGTCTGTCGCAAAAGTCGCAGAACCGCAAAAAGGGCGCCTGTTACGCAAGATGCGCGCTTTTCTTCTTCTGTCTCCCCTTCTTTCTGGTGTGATCGTGCCCTTTTTTCTCTTTGTCTTCTGTCACTTATTGCTAGCAATTGCCCGATTGTTCGTTGGGGTTGAGAGGTGACGTGCCGGAAATGGGAAAGAGCGGAGGAGGGATCCGGGTATTTGGCTGGGGAACTGCGACCGGCTTAACTGGCAAGGAAAGGGAAGAAGTGGGAAGGAGAGGAAGAAGAAACTGCGGAAAGGGAAAGACCGTCACGAAAAGGGAGAAAGGGAAAGAGCAATGGACCAGAGAGGGAGAAGAGGGCGCGGCGTTCGATTTGCCAGAATAAAAGTGAATGCAGTCCTGCAGTCCCGGCCCAACCTTGCCCAATACAAAGAGGGAAAAACGCATGTGGGAAAACAAGTTGTCGGGAAGTGAGAGAAAGAGCAGGGGTGGTGGTGGGGCGGAGCTGTGGTAACGGTGGCTGCAGCTAATAGATGATGCTTTGGAATAGACAAATACAATCCTAGGATGGAAGGCGCGGCAGTGGCAGTTCTCTTGTAAGATAGCAGCCACCGGCCAGCGTCATACATTCTGGACGGGAAGGAAGGATCTGTGGTGCGGGTGTGTTGCGCGAAGGAAGGCCGCGAACAGCATATCAAGAAGGGTGACGTATCTCTCAGCCTCTTCTTCGTAACTCATTTTTGGCATTCTCTCACAACGGCCGAACAAGACACCTGCCACGCGAGCGCACGTCGTGTGTCACCTGTTTACCGAGTGACATTTTTGATTGATTGGGTCTGTTTGTCAGACGCAAGAGTGAGGGCTGGCGTGCTCTGTCGTCCGTCTCACGGCCTGCCCACCCTCTCTTCGTTTCTCCGGAATGCCTACGAGTACCTGTATGTTTGTATCTTGCTTTATAGAAAATGGGCGGTCCTGCTGTGCCCCCTCTGTCGTTTACTGGCGGTGCACCGAAGAAGCGGCGGAGCGTGGACTGGGGACTGGGCGTACCAGGCCCTGTCCCTTTGTCCCTCTTTTCCCTTGAACGACTTTCTCCTTTTGTGTAAGATGACGTGAGACAATAGCTCAGAACCAGGCGTCGACAAATCACGTATGAGGGCGACAAGATGGGCGCTGGAGACAGAGCGTTGAGGCATAATAAAAGAGCCCAGCGAGCACTCACCGTCGATGAGATTTTAAGCATCAACACTAAATGGCATGCCCCGCCCGTAAAAGAGGGCCTTGGCCCGGCCAAAAGAGCCATTCCGTTCACTCACCTTGTCCCCTGTTGTGCTGCTACCCAAGTGAACCCAGTCTCGCTTTCTGGCCCAGCCTCACTGGCCTCAACGGCCGCCATTCCAGCCCAAGCCAGAACACAGTTGTCCCACAGGGCTGATGCCCCATCGAATGACGTCAAAAATATGTGCCATTTGTATTCCTTCGTTGACGAACGTTCATGTCTTCCCCATACGGAGCAAGATTATACATATCAAAGTGCTGTGCTCAGCAGCTGTTGAGCCGGCCATCGGATTGTATTCTTACGAGTAATAAGCTAAACTCCAAAAGTACGTGTTAGCTGAAGGGCACCTAGGTCGCCAGTGCCTCCCGGACCAGAAGCCTTCCGCTGACACTTTGTTTCTAAACTAAGCTTGCTCAGCCTTCGAGCGTCGTACTCCGTTGCATTGCTCTTGGACAAACATGGGCTTTTGGACCTCAGTCCTGATGATTCGTCTCCAGAAAACAAACGAAAAACATGTCATTAAATGGCCATTCTAAATAAAAAAAAACATGTAAACGTAATCTGTGCCGAGATTCATCTTCAGCTTCACATCTTTGCTGACAGCGGTTGTCTTATGCGCAGCAGCTCGATCCGTTAGTTCCGTTGGTTCCATTCGCTCCATTCGTTCCGCTCGCCGCCGCCTTGTCGACGACCCCGTTGAGCGACACGCTGCAGTTGACCGCCTGCGTGCTCGGCGGCACATCCAGCGCCGGTTGCGCACAAACATGTTGGCGGGCCGCAGCGTGGACGCCGCAGGTTCTCGCACGGCATGACGGGGAAGTCCTCGGCGCGCGGCACGTGGTTGAGGCCGAACTGCAGCCAGACGACGGGGTCGCCCTCCTCCAGCGAATCGCTGCGCGCCGCCCACGTGCCGCACACCGTCGCCGCCGCCTTGTCGACGACCCCGTTGAGCGACACAGCTCGCCCTCAGCGTAGCGCGTCACATAGACGGGGTGCCGCAAACTCGGCGCGCTTGCGGATGGAACGTCGCGGTCGGCCAGGATCGGCTGCATGGGTGGCAGGTGGACCTTGTAGGCGGCGGGCGCCCGTTGACGGGGTGGCGGCACGGCCGGGTTGGTGATGTGGATCACACGGCCGGTCGCGGCGGTGTCAATGTCGAGCGAGCAGCTCGTCTTGAGCGGCGTCGTCTCCACCGTGTAGCCGACGCCGTGGGGTTGAGCAGGGGTCGCGCGGCAGAGCCACGGCGTCCTGGTAGAACGACCGTGTTGCCGTGGCCGCAATCATGGGTCGAGGCGCAGGCTGAAAAGTGCTGGTGGTGACCGGCCAGCACGCCCGGGTGGACCACGGTGCCAAAGGGGTGGGGCGTCTTCTCGAGCTCGCGGGTCCACCGCTGCGACGACACAATGCCCGTGGCGCGCACGTCGTAGGTAATGTCCCGCCGACAGATTGAAACACCCAGGCCAGAATGTACTCGTAGTTGGACACGGTCAGGATGGTCTGCAGCACGCAGCTCTGCGCTGGCGCACCACGACGGCGCGGTCGGTGGCGGTAGAATATAGGTGTGCTTCCAGGCGATGCCGGCGTCCTGCTCGTGCACGCAAATGACTTGGGCATGGCTTTGCGCGCGGCCCTCGGCGTTGATACCACCGCCGTCCATGTAGTAGATGGCGCCAGGCAAGTCGCAGCCCAGCTGCAGGTTGTTGGCCATGATGCCGGCGCCGAACGTCGCCCAGGTCAAAAGGCCTGCTTCTTGTGGAAGGGGTGGCGCGGGTCCGCGTAGGGAATGGCCATGTCGCTCAGACTCAGCCGTAGAACAGCGGCGGCCGTCGTAGTGCACGTCGTACAGCACCATGCCCTCGCGCTGATTGAAGCCGACCTTGAACGCCCACTTTTGCCACGCCACGCTGCGGCCCATCTCGCTGTACGCCGACACGGCAAACGACGCGCCCTCGGGCTGCACGACGCGCAGCGGCTTGAGGTCCGTCCGCAGGCCGTCCGTTTTGGCACTCGGGGATGTACTCGCTGGGCGGCGCGGGCTGCCATGGCGTGAGCTCGTCGAGCGTCTTGACGGCGGCATCGAGGCCCGTGGGCATGACGTCGATGCGCACGACCTCGAGCGTCGCGCAGTCGACGACGGGCGAGAGCGGCAGCGGGAAGGCGTAGTGGCAGCTGTCGGGGCCGGGTCGCGCATGTACAGGAAACACTGCATCGCGCGCACGTCCGTCGCGGAACAGGCCGTTGCGCACGCCGTCGCTGCCGTAGATCCACGGGTCGCGGACGACCATGCTGCCGGCAGGCAGCCTGAGCTTCTCGATGGCCGCGCGCGACGCCCGGGTCGGCCAGCAGCTACCTTTTCAATGGCAACAATCTCCTCGCCGTCGCCGTTGGCGTGCTTGTCCTCGGCAATTGCGCACGTTGCGCTCGAGCACGCCCGTGGACAGGTTGACGAGGGCCTCGTGGAACTTGTGGGTGTTGCGCAGGTAGTAGGCGAGGAACACGCGCCGGGGGATGTCCGGCAGCGGCTTGCCCTCCTTCTCGGCCTCGAGGTAGGGGACCAGTGCGGCCTTGGCCGGCTCCTGCAGCGTCACAACCTTGAACTGGAACAGCGTCTCGGCAGCCATGCCTTGCGGACAAGGTCCGAGGCGGCGTCGATTCTCGGCGGCCGACAGGGGCCCGAGGGGTGACGAGGGGCGTATCGGCGGTCATGTGTGGGGGTTACATGTGAAGAGGAGAAGAGAAAGAAAAGAAGAATAGAGAAAAGGGAAAATTGAAAAGGGCGGCGAGAAGATAAGAAAAGAAGATAGAGAGAAGAAAGGGCAACAACGAGGCCGCGGAGAAAAGTCCGAGAAACAGAAGGCGCGAGAACGGCAGGGACGGAACGGGACGCGGACAACAAATGTGGCAGGCAGGGAAAGAGCGAGACGAAGTAAAGGAGGGAATCGAAAAGAATAGGGAAGGAGCACAGCGTCAAACGGCCTGCGTTGCACCGGTGATGCGTCTTTATGTATGTCGTGGATGCAGCCTGTGTACGCCTCGAGTATGTCTTTATCTCTGCCCTCTCCGTGTTCTCCTTCTTTAAACGATGCTCTTTCTCCTCGGCATCAATAGCGTAACGGTCCCCTCCCTCCGCAATCACTCGCAGGCGATTGGCGACTTGCCCGTGATCGGCAGCGTCACAAAAAGTAACTAAAAAGAATTTAAAAAGATATTAAAAGAATAATTTAAAAAACATAGAAGAGCACCAAGCGTCTAAAAAGCCGACGCAAAGAACGCCAGTGCCCGCATCTGGTGTTGTGGTGTCTTTTGTCTTTAAGTGACTTCCGAGTGCCTTTTCTTATCTCCACATGCCCCACGACGCATCTGTTAGTCCGTCGTCTGGACATGCCAAAAGCAGTCTAGAGTGGCACCGCCTCGTTTTGTACATGTATGTCTCTATCCTCTTGAAAGGCCTGAAGTCTGTGAATCGTATTCCCTTTCTTGTTTGGGCTGTCGCCAGAGCCGCGTGTTTTTACAGCGTCTTTCATTCTGTGTATTATTCCCAGAAAGTTTCCGGAACCCGTGTTTATCTCGTCTATTCGCGTTCGACGAGTACCGCGAGAAAAGAGGATGAAAAGAAAGAGGCGAGCAAGAGTAAGTAGTGCAATGCTATCTTGGTAAAAGAAGCCTTCCTCTTTGGCAGTCGGGTCTGTTCATTGATTAACAGCAGCACATTTACTAGCAAAAAAAGCCTTCAACGAGACTCTTAATATTCAGGAATAGCCGCTACAGTAGAATACTGATATCCATGGGCAGATCCAGTCCGCGCCACGCAAAGCACCGATACCTCCGTATTGCTGTTGTTGCATGTCGTCATCATGCCCAAGTCGGACCCATCCAACAAAGACGGGCCGAGCATGGTCAGTTGGCATATTATCGGGCACAGCAGCCGTGTCTGTCATGAACGAGTCTGTCCTCTGATGGGGGTGGTGCGTAGTTGTGGCCATCCTGCGGGACCGTCATTGGCAGAAAACGGGAAAGACGCATGTGTATTGTTTATAGCCAAAAATGCCTGGTAGCCACCGTCCATGTAGGCAGACGCTGCCATGACATTCCCCTCGATCAAGGCCGTCGATGTGCTCTCCGTAGTGTCACTGTAGGCGGACAGTGATGGTGGCTGTGGGATACCTGGAAGCCAGGCTGCAGGGGAGCAGAGGTCGTCATCTCTAAAGAGGTGTCTGGTGATGGCTGCGGGTGGTCATTGCTGTTGTTGTTGTTGCTGCTGTTGCTGCTTGTTGCTACCCGGGTTGGAGGCAGCAGCACGGCTTGGCCTGTCTTTGACGACGCGGGCCTTTTTGTTCTTCTTTTGGGGACCTTGGTCTCTTTTCCTGGCGGCACTTTCACTGCCGCAGCGTCTTTTTGTTCCTGCAGCCTGGCCTTGATCGTGGTTCTCGATCGCCACCCTCTCTGCCCTCTCATCCTCACCACCCTTCGGTCTTCCTCACCACTCTCCTCTTCATGACGCTCCAGCTGCGCCTCGAGTGCCTCGAGGTTTCTGCTCCATGGCCGTGCGCACGTTCCAAAAGGCAGCGCAGCGCTTGTACGTCAGGTACAGCACGTCGAACCGCGACTTGATGAGTGCCTGCTGGTGCGTGTTGCTCTCGCGAATGGCGCGCGGAATGGCCACATGGCGACGACGCCACGAGCTGCACGGCGGCGGCGAGCCAAATGGTGCTCAGCAGAAAGGGTTGATGTGCTGGATGTGCTCTTCACAGCTGCGGTTGACAATGGCAGAGGATGTTGTCGGCCGCCTCAAAGTAAGGAGGACAGCGGACGAGGGGCGGAGGCGAGTGCTGGTTGTGGCTGCCAAACAGTTCGTAGCGGTGGATCATGAGGCGCGACAGCTGCGTCATGAGAAAGATGTTGTAGATGCCGCAGTGCAGACTGGCGCAGCGACGAGGAGGGGAGGGCGAGGAAGAGGAGGAGGGGCTGTCGACGTCGGTGCCAAGACCGTCGTTGCCAAAACTCAGAACTGGTTGCGGTACTGCAGATGCGCAGGCAATGCCATGACAAAACACTGCACGCAGTTGGCCAAGATTTCGAGCTTCTGGCGGGCCTCTTGGACAGGGCACGCCGGCGGGCTGGTATACCGTTTCCGTGGCGGTGATCTATTGATTACTCTTCTTCTCTCGGTTCGTTTTCGTTTTCGTTTTCATGTTCGTGTCGCTGTCTTCCTGCCGGAGAGGCCACACCACGCGGGCTCGAGATGACGCGGGGCGTCCTTCATCAGCGAGTTGATGACCAGGAACCACGCCTTGGACGACTGGTTGCGCGACGCCTGCAGCGCCTTCCACCGGCGCACGGGTCGACCTCCATGAAGCAGCTGCGGCGCATGCTGTGCGCCGCCGCGTCGTCAAACCACACGGCGTCGTCCACCGGCAGCAGAATCTCCATCAGCGTCCAGTCCATGGCGGTGGGCGTCCGCCGGATGGTGGATGCATACACGGTCCATTTCCCAAATGGCCCACCACGTGCGTCTCTTTTCCTCGGCGTCGCGCCAGGCCGTGCTTCTGGCGTTCTCCGGCGATGCAGCCGGAACGTCTTTGCGTCCACCAGGTGGAGGTTCATCTCGTAGGCGAGACGGACGCACATGCCGAGCGAGCGCAGGCGCGGCCGTGCACGCCGTGGGTCAGCTCGCAGTGCGTGCAGATGATGCACGCCTGCAGGATGGCGAGCGTCGGCGGATCGTCGCCGCACTCGTCGAGGGCGCGCTCGATGAAGCGGCGGGCCATGGCGAGAAAGTGTTTGGGAGAAAAAGGAGAGAAAGGGGAGAAGGAGGAGGCGGGCATGTGATTGGTTTGCGTCTGCTCGGTCGTAGTTGCCTGCTCGGTCGTAGCACCTTCCCTTGCAGGGGCTGCTGAAACCGCACGGCAAACCCGACCATGGCCGCTAGAAGAGCGGCAAGCTGCACGGGCGACGATGACACGGCAGCCAGCGTCTCCTCAAAGGTCGGCTGGTGGAAGAGGCTCATGGCTACCATGTTTGCAAAGTAGCCCGTGATGGATGCCCGTAGCATGCCTCGGATACGCCGAGCGACGTGGACGCCCGCTGCATGAAATCCGGCTGCTGGGCCTCTGGCGAGGCAAGAGCGACTGTGTAGGAGCTCTTGCCGTTGTTGGCGGTGGCGTTGGGGAGGTGGCGGCCGGGACTCGTGCCTGCCGGAGACGGCCCTGGCGGCTCTGAAACCGTCACGTGGCTAGCACCAGCACCAATCCCCTCGGCAGAGGCATCCTTGTCCGGCGTTGATGCTTCGTGCGATGGATGCAGGATAAAGGACAGGTCATTGATGTTGAGGCGCGCGTTGCGCCGGCGCTGTGTCCAGTCGGCGGCGGTGGTCATCCTGCTGACGAGGCGGTGGAATGCGGGCGGGCGTTGCTGTCGCCTTCTGCAGCCTCGCCATCCTCGCTGTCTCTCTCCTTGTCGTCGTCTTCGGAAGCGCTCGCAAAGCCCGGCCCGCTTCGTAAGCCTCGACGGCTGCCACGGCCACTACGGCCACTTCTCTGGCGTCCGCCGTTGCTGCTGCCGTGTTCGTTGGACGCGTTGCCAGAGGTGCCCCTCATCACAGCGGTGTCCTCACGGTCCCGGTACCGTCTCTTATGCCGTTGCAGCGAGCCTGCCGTTGTCAGTGCCTATATCTCTCGCACTCCGGAGTGTTTTGTGTCCAAGAGGGAGACTCACCAATCTTTGGTCCTGGCTTCTTGGCATGCAGAGGGTACTCGCACACCTGGTTGGTGTGGAGGCAGACCTTGCAGTGCGGCAGCATGCGGTCACACTTGACTTTGCGTCTGGATGACGAGGATTTGGATCGTGAGCAATATGCCGCACAAGATGAAGCTGGACAATTTTTTTATGAAAAGGGGCATGCAAAGAGCTCACCTTCGACATAGGTGGCAGGCAATCTCGGCCACGGCCGGCCCCTTTTCAGCTGGCATTGTGCTTTGAGTCGTGTCGAGACGCGCTGTCGTGCAACAAGACTGGGGGTTCTTTTGTTTGTCCTCAGTATCCTTAGTATCTTCAGAGCGGTCACCGTCTGCTAGACCGGCATTGCTGCTGTCCTTGCTTCATTTTGAATTATGAAGAGTTATGAAAAGAGCTGGAAAGACAAAGGGAGGCCTGAAGATCTTGGAGAGTGGGGAGAACTGCTGACACAACTACAAGAGAGGGAAAGAGAAAACCCGTCCTGCTTCTCCAACTGCTCCTCACATGAGTACTTCCTCGTGGCTAGAGAATGCATATACGGAGTACGAGCCAGTCCCGCGTTGGGTCTGGGGTAGACGAGACGCATGCGGGAACAAAGGCCGACAGCTTTGTAGGGTCTAGTTTACAGGTATGTGCAGCTGCAAGACATGAAAGAAAGCCGGTATCTTGGATGAGAGAACATGCGAATCAAACAGCGATAGATTCCCATGACAGGATAAAATGAGAGAACGGCTTGTCTGGATGGAGAGAGGTTTGTCTGATGCGACGTGAATTTCCGGGGCTCTGGGCGCTAAAGCTGGCTGTCACTTTAGTGATTTAGCGATGAATGGGGCTCTTCTCGGTCTATCTTCGTGGAAATTTCAGTGAGCCTAGGGGGTTTAGGGCTGCAGGCGCCGTAGTGGATCTGGGATGGCCCTTCGGTACGGCAATTGTGCCGAAGTTTGTGCGGTGGCTAAGATCTTTAATAACAAAGAACAAAAAAAAGAACGGGAATAGAAAATAGCCCGCACAACGGCTCCATCCCAGCGAAGCTCCAGACTAACACTCTGCGAACTCGGACCCATGCAATGACGTTTTTATGTGTTTCATGTTTATTTTATTTGATCTTGTCTATTCGTAAAAACATTGTCGAGCATGACTACACAAATCCAACAAAGACCCAGCTACTCGTAGTACACCTTGTTGATGAGCGTGCCGATCTGGTCAATCTGCACGCGCATGTCGTCGCCGTCCTTGAGCGACAGCTTGGGCGTGCGCATCGCGCCGATGCCCGGGCCCGTACCCGTCATGATGACGGTGCCGCGCTCCAGCGTCGTGCCCTGCGACAAAAAGGCAATGGTCGTCGGAATGTCAAAGATCATCTCGCCTGTGTTGGAGTCCTGGACGACGTCGCCGTTGAGGATGGCCTTGATGCCCAGCGTGTGCGGGTCCGCAATGGCCGCGGGCGCCACGAGCACCGGGCCGATGGGGCACGAGGCATCCAGGCCCTTGGAGAAGCACCACTGGCTGTTCTTGAACTGCTGCGCGCGCGCGCTGACGTCGTTGCTGGCCGTGTAGCCGAGCACGTACTCGAGCGCGCGCTCCTTGGGATGTCGCGGCCGGTCTTTGCCAATGACCAGCGACAGCTCGGCCTCGTAGTCGCTGGTGCCGTCCTGGGCAATCTTGGGGATGTTGACGGCGGCGGCGCCGGGGCCGGCGAGCGCCGTGCGCGGCTTGATGAACAGCACGGGCGTGTCGGGATGGGCATGTTGGCCTCGCGCGCATGGTCGCGGTAGTTGAGGCCCATGCAGCGGATGATGGGCACCTGGTCCATGCGCAGCGGTGCCAGCAGCGTGCCAATCGTGAGCGTGCGGTCCGTGACCTCGCCGTGGAACACGTCGCCCTCGACGAGCTGCGCCGTGACCGTCTCGCCGCGCTCGAGCGCCAGGCCGAGGTCGGGCACCCTTGCTGGCGTCAATGTTGCCGATGTGCTCCTGGCCGTCCTCCCTGGCGAGGAAGCGCACGAGGTGTGTCCAGCTGGAAGGCATGTTGGTGGTGGGGAGGAATGGAGGAGACGACGTGATGCGATGATGAGGAGGTGTAAATGAGATGGCAGAGGTTGTCCTTTCCTTTGATCAGTCTTCAGCTGACGTGAATGCAGGAAAAGGATGGAGAGAATGTGTTACGTGCGGACGAATTTCGGGCACCGGCGTTTGGTGGTGCTGGGATGCAGGACGCACGATGGATCCGATCTGGGGGAAAGTTGGAGACGTCCAAGGAGAGCACGATTGGATGAGAGTGAGGAGACGGGGAGACGTCTTTGGATGCTGCGAAACGGGTCACAGGCGTGGGAAACGGAAGAATTGGTGAGCAAAGTGCGTTGAAGAGAAACAAAGATCTGCCAAGTGCTGCTGATGAAGAAACGAACAGATGTTGACACTCTTGCCAGAGCACAAAATATATTTACACGGCGAGAGCTCGGCAGATGCTGCGCGGCAGAGTTTCGGGCTAGGGTCCATTATAGAGGAGCTGAGACGAATCACAGCGAGCCAAAAAGGCGTGGACGGACTAATACAGAGGATACAACCGCATATCCGGAGCAGCTGTGGCCGAGAAACGGACACCAAAGACATAAAAGACATAAAAGACCCTTCTTTTATTTAGAAGAAATACGCAACGTTTTATCGGCAAGTCTGGCCCGAAAAGAGGCTGAAAGTGTGGCGGACGTTGGGGTAACGGAGACGAAGAACTGGAGAACTGGAGAACTGGAGTTTCAAGATGGATGAAACAATATAAAAATAGAAAGAAAGAGAAAAGGACAGAAAGAAATAAAAGAAAAGAAAAGAGTAAGAAATAAAGCAGAGCAGACAGTTGTCTCTTGGAAAGTTGGGCAACAAAGTCAGTAACAATCACGCGTCTTCTCGTTAATGCTACGTTGACGTTAATACCTGGCATCTTTTTACACCGCTTTTCTTTCCTTCCTCCTTAACTTCAGTGAGCCGACTGCTCTTGAATATTTGCCTGGGTTGAAACATGCAGTTTAAAGAGTATCCGCATATGCTGTCCGTGCAAGGCATTGCATATAAATGGGTCTCTTTGGCTACAGAACAAGGGACCTCGAACATGTCTTTGCTCTAGAAAGAAGACCACACCATTGCTAGAGCTTCCTTACGGCCTAGGCTGCATTGGTAATGTACTCCCTTGCCATTCTTCTACCTGCTCGCCTGACTCGTTCGATATCGCAGCCTTGTGGTCTGGCCGTGCCAGGGCCTGTGGGGAAGCAGGCCAGCTGGTCCAAAGACGGCTTTTATTGTTCTCGTCGTCTATGTCGAGGTATTCAGTTATTTGCCCTTCGTTTCTGACCCCCCCTGATGCACTCCATCCTCTGCAAAGATTATCCGACCGGGCAAGCCCCATGAGCAAAGTAGCTTGTGTGGGAAAGGACGTCGTTTTCCAGAGACCCCAAATCACTGACTCGTGACTTGCTACGGAGAACCTCGACGTCACTCGGCCATCACTCTTCAGATAGCCCGTCCGTCTTCCATCTCCGTGACGTATTTAGTACTTGAATCAATAGCCTTTGTAGCCTGAATTTATCAGGGTTCTCGTGGTTCTCAAGGTTCTCATCATAACACCATTGCCAGCTCTATAAGACACCTCCCCCCTGCCCCTTCCCACCATGTCGACGATGAAGTGCTTCAAGCTCACGCAGTGGGGCCAGCCCGGCGAGTACGCCGAGGCGCCCGTGCCGTCGCCAGGCTCCAACGACGTGCTGGTGCGCGTCAAGGCCGTGGGCCTGTGCCTCTCGGACGTCCACATGCTCCACAGCCAGCCCGGCTCGGACCCGTTTGCGTCGGTCATGGACCCGGGCTTTATCCTGGGCCACGAGACGGCGGGCGTCGTCGAGTCGTGGGGCGCCAACGTGACGGACCTGCGCAAGGGCGAGAGCGTCGCACTGCAACCACGTGCAGCACTGCGGCCGCTGCGAGTTCTGCGAGCGCGGGCTCGAGATGCACTGCACGTTCTACAAGCGCGGCGACATTGTGGTGACGCGCGGCAGCGGCCTCGACGGCGGCCTGGCCGAGTTTGTCGTGGTGCCGCGCGACGAGATCGTGTCGGTGGGCGACGACGACCCGGTGCGCTATGCGCCGCTGATGGACGCCGGCATCACGGCCTACTCGGCCTGCATTGAAGTTCATCCCGCCGGCTGCGGCCGGGCGACTTCGCCGTGGTCATTGGCATTGGCGGCCTCGGCGCCTACGGCATCCAGTTTATCAAGATGATGTCGGCCGCGCGCGTGATTGCCGTCGACAACCTGGACCAGCGCCTGGCGTATGCCAAGGAGCTGGGCGCCGACTTTGTGCGTCAAGTCGACAAGGCCGCGGCCGCCGCGATCATGGCCATTACAAAGAACCGCGGCATCGACGGCCTGGTCGACTTTGCCGGCGTCAACCAGACGATGCAGCTAGCGGCCGACGTCGTCGGCGCACGCGCGCTTCATCTCCGTGCCGGGCATGGGTGGCGGCAAGCGTGACGCTGGGCTGGAAACAAGATGGCCACGACGGCCGAGTTTTGCGCTGTCGCTGGGCAGCTCGCGCAAGGAGATGCGCGAGGTGTGCCAGCTGGCGCTCGAGGGGCCGGCTGCGCATCGACATGGAGACGTTCAACTGGGACCAGATCCACGAGGCGTACGAGAAGCTGGAAAAGGGCCAGCTGCGCGGCCGTGCCGTGATTCTCGTCCAGATAGGGGGCCATAACATGTATATCAAGTATATCATGTAAATCATGTATGCCATGAAGAATATGAAGAATATGAAGAATATAAATAATGTAAACATGTAAGCTGGGAAGTATATTAATTAAAGTATATTTTATGTCCGTGCTGGCTACAACGTGGAGATGTGCCTGTCATATCTCTTGAGACGAGAAAGATCTCATGAAATTTAGAAAAAATGAGAGTGATGAGAGTGATGAGTGATTACACGGCAAATGCTAGATGGTGTGAGTGAGAGGATAACCTTCGACCTTGGCAAGTGTATGCACTCAGTACGAAATACAGTCTTGGCTTGACGTTTCTGGAGTATGGCAGTGTTTTTCTTAACTTATATTCGGTAAATGAGCCATATATTTGCATTTTACATGGCACGACGTCTGGTCTTGTTTTCTTTTTTCCTTCCTTTTTCTCTTTTTTCTCTTTTTTTTAACATGCTGCAAGGAACAAAAAATGCGGGCATGTCGAGTACCTGGAGAAATAGAAGACAGACAAAACGACAGAAGCCTAATGCAGGTCAATGCCAAGCCGGCAAGGCCACAGGCACGAGCAAAAAAGGTAAGTATCTCATGAAAAGAAAGACGAGCAGAAAAGACAGTGTTTAGACCCCTGGAACCGAGCACCTCGGTAGGCTGAACGCCGCGCCTTGCGCGCGCTGACAGCGCCTCTTTTAGGGCCCCAACAGATTTACAGCGTTACAGTGGGCGTTGCGCCTTGCGGGTGTTGGGAACGCGCCGGTCTCACGGACAAGAAAAAGGCGTGGGAAAGGGAAGGAGCACAGGGTGGTTAGCAGACAGCGAGGCACGCACGCCAGGCCCCAAAGGGGCGTAGGGCAAACTGCCAGAATACCACCAAACTCTGCGGAAATGCTCCGCCACACAGCCCAAGACATCCACCACCCACGCCCGACTCCATCTACAGGGCCGATCAGTGACGAAATAGGGCTCTTGACTTTGTTTTCCCTTGTTTTGTCGGTTACTGAAACTAAATAAGCTTAACCTTATTCGGGCGCTGTCGAATAGGAGACGATAAGGGAAGAGAAGAGAGGGGGGTAAGAGAAAAGAAAATCGTCTGTGCCCAGAGCTGAACAGAAGAATGGAGCAAATCAGAAAAAGGACAGCACCAGGAGAGAGAGAAAGGGAAAGGAGGGAGGGTGCCAAGATGACGCGGAACAGTCTGTTGGGGAAGCAAATATTGGGTGGTGGCATGACGAGGGCATGGCAGAGCGTGAGAGCCGTGACGTTACGAAAGCAAGATAGAACGAAAGCAAGAAAGATATAAGACAGCACGGTTGCGAGTGAAGACGAGGAGAACAGAAAGAAGAAAACAAAACAAAACAAAAAAGAAAGACCATCACTGCGATCACCACTCAAGCCCCTATTGACCACTACATCAACACATCCCAATCTCATCACATCACCACATCACACATCATCGCCACCAATTCCACGATCCACAACCAAACCACAACCGCAATGGAGGACGGTGACCCGAATCTCCCCACGTACACGGAGGACGAGGATTGGCTGACCGCGTGGATTGACAGCTTGGCCGCCCGCGCCGAGGAGCTGCAGCTGCCCTGACGCATCCGCGCTTCAACAAGGGCATCATCTGGATCAAAAAAAACGACCTCACAGTCAGTCGCAAGTGGTCGGCGGCTTGCTACTTTCCAGACGAAGCCGGCCGAGGAGGCTGCTGTTTGTCGTTCCCAATGCGGCCATGACTTCTGAAAACCAGCAGCAGCAGGAGCAACTTCCACCAGATGCGCAGCAAGGTTGCCATCATCACCGCCCGCACCGGCTCCACCCGCGCCGGCTCCGCCGAACCCGGCCATTGCCGAGGCCGAAAAGGCCGCAGACCTGCTCATGACCCAGAAAACCATTCATCGAATTCTTCTTCCGGCTCGTGCGCATGGGCCAGACGGGCTTGGTGACGCTCTGCATCCAAAAGGGCCTTCGTCAGCCCCCGACGTGACCGACGGCAAGGGCTACGACGACATGTACGCCGGGAGTACGTGCCGACGACGAGGCAGAAGCGCCACCAGGCGCAAGGCGCCGCACCCCGACAACCAGCCCAAAAACGTGCCACCGCTGACGCTCACCGAGCGCGGCGATCCCGACAATTGGCGCCACGCCGCTGCTGACGGCCGTCAGATGCCGGCGACGCCAACATGGTCCGCACCCTGCTGAGCCTGGGCGCGGACGTGAACCACATGGCACGCCCGCCCGACCTGCGCCGCGTCGCGGACTTGAACCCGCGGCCGGCAAGCCACAAGTTCCGCTACGGCCAGGACGACGAGCTGGACCGGCGCGTGCGGCGGACACCGCTGATGCTGCGGCGGCACAGGGCCGCATTGCGCTCGTGCGGCTGTTCTGGGAGGAGATGCACGCCGACGATGCGCTGGTGGCGCCCGACGGCTACACGGCGCTGCGGCTGGCTGCCCCACGCAGGCCACCGCGACATTGTGGCCCTGCTGCCGGACCGCCGCGGCGGCGCCTGGCGACGCTTCAGTACGCGTCACGGCCGCGCCGTCCAGCGCATCCGCCGCGCCGGCGACAACATTGTGTGGTTCGTGACGGTGCTGGGCAAGGTCGTTGTCTGGCACGCGCCAGGGCACTGTTCTACCACATCCCGTAGAGCTTGTCGTGCAGCCGCTGGCCAGCCTTGCAAAGTACTGTTGGCAGCACCGCGCGAGATTCTGCCGCTGTTGGCCGCTGGCTGGCCAAGCTGCCGCGCCTCGCCTGGCACGCCCTGCGTGACTTTGGTTTGCTGCTCGCCGACCTGGCCAAGGCACTGGCCGGCTCGTGAAACGTCTGCCCAGGTGCTCAAGCTCGCCGGCCAGTGGGTCGTTGCCTCCCTCCGGGTCCTGGGCAATGCGCTGGCCCACGTCGTCGGCCGCGCCGCGTCGGTAGTGCACACGGCCGTCGTTTGCCGTGCTCACTTCTTCGGCCATTACCTGGGCGAACATCAAGCATGGCCTCGAGGCCGTGGTGCTCGCCGTCTTTTTTGGGCTGCCCAAGGCCGTGTGGACCAGCATCGAGAATGCTCGGCCGGTCATCCTCATAGCCGCCATACCTCTTTAGCGGCGTGACCTTTTTCGTTTGTCTTGTCGGCCTGCTCCTCTTCCACACTGTCGTCTTTGTGCCGCGCCAGCTGTGGAAGATCCTGACCGCCATTGGCAGCATGTTTGCCGCGGCCTTCCACGAGGTTGTCGTGTGCTTTGATCCCAAGCGCGTTGTGTAGGTTTTTTTTCTTCTTTTTGCTTCTTCTTTTTTCTTCTTCTTTTTTCTTCTTCTTTTTTCTTCTTCTTTTTCTTCCTTTTCTTTCGGCGACTACTGTACGATACTTTATGCCTGAATTCTGGTTTCTTTTGTATTATTTGTTGTTGGATTTTAAAAATGTCTTCTATTTGTTTCCTCTTTAATACTCAGAATAAACGACCTTTTACTGCGTCAGCTCGAAATACCATTTCAACTGCTCTTTTGAGGCTGTGTCTTCAAAAAAAAAGGAAGAAAGACAGAAAGGAGCAACGTGGAAACCAATGGGTGCCAGTTTGGCACAGATTAAAATTATGTGCTACTCGAATAGGATATTTTTGTCTGTTCCTTCCGAAGCCGCGCATCTCTTCTCTCCTTTGCTCCTTCCCCGGGCCGTGCCGTCGTCTTTCCCGTCATGTGACGTCATACGACGACCTTTTTTTCCCCCTCTTCCCTCTTCCTATCTCTTTCTACTCTAAACATCGCCAACTTATTCCACCCCGAGGACGCGTGCGCGTGCCCTCTATTTGAAGCCATACAGGTAGGGAGGGGTTCAGGCCGTCGTTGACCTCAATGGTGTCGAGGTAGTACGAGGGGTTCTTGTTGCCGGCCACGTCGAGTAGACGCTCTTGGCGACCTCGCGGCCATTGTGCTCGAGGCACAGGTTGGGCTTGGGGTAGACGGGGAAGTAGGGTGCCGAGTTGAAGACGCCGTCGTACGACAGGTTGTAAAAGTGCTTGGCAAGGTTGTCGGCGTTGTACGTGCGCAGCGAGTCGCCCGTCTGCTGGCCACCATCTGGTAGACGTTGGCGCCGACGTCCCAGCGGCCGAGCGTGGGCAGGCCCCAGTTGGCCTGGACGGTGGCAATCTCGCTGTAGTGGTTGTAAAAGTTGTCGTCCGAGGTGCCGACGAGCTCGGACGGCACGGCGTCGCCGAGAAGAATGCCGAGGACCTGGTTCTGGATGCTGTAGCTGGCGTTCTCGTCAAAGGTGATGAGGACCAGCGTGTTCTGCATGAAGCGCTCGTCCGTCAGCAGCGGCTCGACAAAGTTGCGCGTCCAGGCGCCGGCGACGGTGACCGAGGTGTCGTGGCCGTCCGAGGTCATGTTGGGCGTGATGAACATCCACTGGGGCAGGGTGCCGGCAGCCAGGTCCTCGTAGAACATGGTCAGGTTCTTGATCTGGGACAGGCGGTCCAGGCTCTTGGTGTTGTGGTCGTACAGAATGGCCGGGTTGTGCTTGCGCACGTAGTCGTTGGCCTGCGTCTCCTGGTTGAGTACGAAAAGCCTTCGAAGCCGCTGTACGGCATGTCCTCCTGGTACTCGCCCCAGCTGATGCCGGCACCCTCGAGCAGGTCAATGACCGTGCTGATGTTGTTGTTGATAAAGTTGAGGTTGTCGTTGTTCATGCCAAAGTAGTCGCCGCCAATGGCCGCCGCGTAATTGGGCTCCGACGGGTGCGTCACGCCAAAGTTGTTCGTCAGCTTGATGCCCTTGGTGGCCAGGTACGCCAGGTTCGCTGTATTTTGTTAGCAAGGTGGTCCACAGGAGTACGGCAAAGACAAAAACCACATTCGTTCACGTGGTCCACGAGGGAGAACAACGTACGGTCGTTGGCGGCCAGGGTGAAGTCGGTGTTCTCGAGCCAGATAATGGCCAGGCGGTCAAAGGCCTTGCCCTTGACGTTGCTGGTCGGGCTGCTGGTCTTGGCAGTGGCAGCAGCGACGGCGATCGAGGCGGTCTGTGTGGCCGTGTACTCGACCGAGGCCGAGATGGCGGCGCCCGAAACGGCCGTGGCCGCGGCCAGAAGGAGAGCAGCAGAGTTGAGCATTGTGGCGTTGAACGAGTGGAGGGGGGGGGGGGGGGGGGGGGGGGAGAAGAAAAGAGTGAAAAAAAAGAAGGAAGAACCTGAGGGAGAAGGCGGGCGAAAGAGCGGGCGCTGATCTTATGCTGCAGTGCGGAGAGCCACGTCTTGATGGACGCGGCCCAAGGAGCGGACAGCCACGGTCTATATACTCGGGTGCTCTGGGAGGGGGATGCTCTGGGAGATCCGGCCGCCGATCAGAGTATCTTTCAAAGTAGTACTGCGAAGTCCGTCTGTCAATCTGCAGTGGCGGTCGCCTGCTCCACGCTCCACGCTTCGTGGTCCTCCTTACCTATCCATACCCTTGTCAACCCGTGCCATGCCCCATGTTGATGCTCGCCCTGTCCGGTGTCGTGGGTTCCTGTCCCGAAAAAAAATGGGGGTTTACTTGAAAACGACACCGACGGACCCCAAGCGAGCAGTATCTTAAAGAGGCCCTCTTTTCTTGTGTGTCTTTGATAAAAGCTGTGTATTAGTGGTCGACGAGGTCCATTGCCTGCAACGCGCACTGCCAAGACTGTATTGTGTGGGCCTGGCGCCGCTTTCACACCTTTGTACGAAGTACGTGTGGATGTGTAGATGTACAATGTAGATGTACCTGCTTTTTTCCTCTAGTCCTTGACAGTACCCTGGACGACGGCATGTGGAATAATCACGCGGCTCATTGGCCAGCCTGCCTCTTGCTCGACATCGCCGTTGCTGAACCTCCCCGGCCATCCACATCCCTCGTGCGTCTTCCGTCTCTGCCATCCGCGTATTCTTGAACAAAGTTGAAAAAGACAAGGGCTTTCTCTTTTTTTTTTTGTTCTTCTCTCGTCTCTCCGTCATCCACTAGCCGAGGTGACACCCCATATTTCCATGGGCCCATGGGTTGCTCTTCTAGCTTGCTATCATGGTGCCCCATTATTGAAGATGTTCATTTCCTACAAGATTTATTGAGGCATAGACACGTTCTCTCGGATATCGGGACGGCCAACTGCCTCGGAAGCATAACAAGCTGCAACAAGAATGTGCCCGAGTCCTGCAACAGGTGCTCGTTCTGCATGTTTCAGTACGAGACACGACAGTATTTGATGTTAAATGTTTAATGGTTAACGTTTAATATTCACTTAAGCTTAGAACGCCGCATGCCTCGTGGTAGCTTGATTCTACTAAACATTACAAAGTTCATACGAGATGTACCATTACCGCGCTTTGCAATCCTGAACCTCTTATTCGTCGATGGCCCCAGCTCTTTTGCGTCATCTCCCGTCTTGTTTCCTTTTAATTTGCTTGCCTGTCTCCTTTTGATCGTCTCTCTTGCCCACATGTCCAACGTCAACCCATCCTGCATGCACATGCGAGGGTGTGGGGTGCGGGCTGTGAGAGCTAGCCCCAACGACTGTTCGGTATCCCAAAGTGGGAAGTGAGCCTCATGAGAGAAGCAGAAGAAGAACCAAATGAAAAAGAAGAAGGTGAAAATGCGAGAGCGGGCCATTTACTCGATGGAGATGCTCCAGTAAGGTAGAGTACGAAGTATACAAAGTACATGAACTATTCGCACTCGCTCGCCGCCATCATGTGCTGGAGGCCAAAGTTGTGGTAATTTGACCGAAAGAGAAGGACAAAAAGAAGAAGAAAAAAGGAAAAGAAAGAAGGAAATACAGTTGGTGGCTCTTTCCCATCTAGGCCGGATGTTCCTGGACGGACCCCTGGCGCCTTCCTTGCCGATCCCTCGTGCCTTCTTGTTTGCTGCACTTTTGGCGCAACTTGCGGTTGTTTCCATGTCGTCTGGTTGGATCGCACTTACACGTGGTGCCGTGCTCTTTCCGTATTGGTTCAGGTGGCGCAAAGTGGGGCCCAAGTGCCCCATTTGTTCAACGTCCTTTGGTTTTTGGCCCTCTGTCCATGTATCTTACTTTCTCTCCTTTCATGCGTCTTTTAGGCTTCTTTTCGTTCTTTTTGTTCTTTTCGTTCTTTTCTCTTTTTTCTTTTTTCATTTCTCTCTCTGTAGAGCCGCGGCGGGGCCTACTCGTGAATAGACCATATTTGTGGAGAAAATGATGCCCATGGAAATTGGACGAGGTCGCACGTCGGTGTTCGCAAAGGGTTGCTTCCAGAAAAACGAGGAAAACGTGCTCTTGTGCATACTTTGCAAATGGGGGAGGTTCCAATGTGTGAGACTTGGACCGTGAACACGGAGCAGCTTTGCTTGTAAATCTATACATGTCCATGTGGCCACGGCGTCCCAAATGGGAAAACCCCCAGGACAGACTTCGCAGTACCTCGCCGGCCAGTTTCCGTCCTTCCAGTAACAATACTCGTATACCTACTCAGTTACTCAGTGACTGGTTTTGCATTGTGGATGAAGATCAACGGCGATCACTGGACTCGGGTTTTCATAAAAGGCTCTGGCTTCCGAAACACAGACGGGCGCAGATGTATCTGAAGCAATCGAGGAAGGAGGACACTGCCCTTGGCAAATTCGTCAATATACGACAGCATGTCATTTATGCCGTATCAAATTTTTGTTTTTCCACGTCCAAGAAACAAACAAGCTTCGCCGTCTTTGTTTCGAGGTCTTGGTACTCGAGCTCTTGGCATCTTATTGAACGCCTTGTTAACGGCAGGAAGCGCCTCCCAATGCTTGGGCGAGATGGTCACTCTTGTCTTCTGGTGCCAAGGCCACTAACAACGTCGCGACAATGGGCATTTTGGAGTCTCCAACGGTATATTACTAACGAACAGGGAACAGTGAACAGAGAGAGAAATGTAAAGATAGCAGACAAAATGTTAAGTAAATATGAGTAAAACGACAATGGCAAAATGACAAAATGACAAAAGGCGACCCAACAGGAGAAGCATAAAAGGAACTGCAAAATATCCGCCCAAAAGCTGACTCGTTCACAACCATCATCACCAGATTAGATCCTGCAGGAACGTGTCTACCTCCTGAACCAGACGCAGCAAGTTGTTAGCCTGGCAGTGCACGTCGGCGCCCGTCTCGGCATCGAGCGTCAGCAGCTTCTTCTTGGGCGACGGGATGGCGTCGTGCCACGCTTGCGTCTGCTCCTTCCACATGCCGCCCTCCTGCATGCCCAGCACCGACAGGAACGGCACTGCACATTGGCCGGGTCCACCACAACGCCCGCCCACTTGTCCTTGAGCTCCTCGATCGACTGGATGCCGGCCTTCCACGCGAGCACGGCCATATTAGCGGCGGCGGGTGAGGGCTCTCCGTCGTCCTTTTTCTTGTCGTCTCCCTCCTCTTTGCCCTGCTCTTTCTTTTCTTCCCCGGCGGTAGCCAGGGAGAAAAGCGCCTCGGGCCGCGTGAGCACGGGCGTGGCAATAATGGCACCGAGGCCGAGCGAGTCGGGCGCCGCGGCAGCCTTGCTCACAAAGTAGCCGCCGAGGCTCATGCCCAGAAGTGCCGTGCGGTGCCGGTCGACGCCAAACTGCGCCTCGAGCGCGTCGAGCACGGCAGCAATGGGCTTGTCGGCCTCGGGCTCCCAGAACAGGTTCTGGGCCTGCACCAGGCCCTGGCCGGGCAGGTCTGCCAGGGCAACGGCATAGCCGCGGTCCAGTAGAGACGGCCCTGCGACACGAAGCGGTCCTCGTGGCACGTGTCGGCGCCACCCAGGATGAGAATGGTGGGTGCGGCGCGGTTGCTGCTGCTGCTGCTGCTGTTGTTGTCCTTGCCCGGCTGCGCCGCAAAGTAGTGACCGGGCAGCTGGCCGCCTCCATACGCGACCGAAAAGGCCGTCGCCGGCAGACCCAGCTCGGCGATGGCCTGCGAAAAGAGCGCCTGGCTCGTGCGGAAGATGCGCACAAACTGCTCGCCGGGGACGACAAACTGCCAGGCCGAGCGGAAGCAGCAGAACGCGCGCAGGCGTGTCTCCCCGGCAGCCCGCAGCAGGGCCTTGTTCTTGCGGCCGCCATCCTGGGCCAGCCACGCGTCGGCCTGCTTCTGCAGGATGCCGCCCTGGCGCTCAAACGCGGCAGTCCACGATGCCGAGCTGCCGTCCTGGATCTGCCCGGCAATGTAAAAAGCCTCGCCAACGGATAGGCCACCAGCAGCAGTCCAGCCGAGGGCTGCCAAGAAGAACAGGTCCATGTTGACATCGTTGAAGCGGTAGCGCTGGGCGAGGCGCTGCGTGGAGTAGTCCTGGTCGCGTGCGGCCGCGGCGGCGTCCGTAGTAGTCTTGGAGTCGGCCATGTTGTCGTGCAATTGTGGGATTTCTTGTGACTTCAATGTGGTTTCAAACAAAGAAGATGTAGGGATGTCAAGAATATGTCTTGAAAGTAGGAAATCGTAGGACTTGGAAGAGTAAAGATGCTCTGGAGAACGAGTCTGCTGCCATCGTGGAAGCTAAATCGAGGCGGGCGGCCAGCAGGAATTTATACAAAAGTTGAGGGGAGACAAAGAAAGAAAGGGAGAAAAGAAAGAAAAAAAAAAGGGCAATTGTCATGAAAAGGTCTTGCGATTTGTCGTTGATGTTGAGTCAGGCCATCTTCGGGTACCACCGCCACCTGTTGCTGCCAGATGCGGCAACCCTTTCAAATGGGAAGGCGCGGTGGTGCTGTCGCTCGTTATCGTTTTCGCTCAGCTCCTGGTGGGGTGTCTACTACAGTCGGGTCCTGACCCAGCCCCGACCCCGACTGGCGGCCAATCGTGTAACGGCTCCCCCGCAGCCGTCGCACCTTCCCTTGTCCGCGACAGCTGCCAACTGCCATTGCACCTGCCATTCATCGGTTCCTGGTGTCGCTTTGTCTTTGCCCGATTCGGTCGGACATCCCGTACCAGCCAAAACGAAGCACGCGAGGCCGGAAGGCACGATCGACTGCATTGGCCCAGGAAGGTGTGCCACACTTACGCGAGACCCTAAACAGGCAAGAAGGAGCGACGCAGACAAAGTAGACGAGAAGAAGCAGCCCCGAATCAAAATTTGCCGTGTCCAAGGAGACGCACACATTGAAAAGAAAGCCACCAACACGGCACAACACAAAATGGCCAGCGGCGTTTTCGACAAGGCTGACCTTCAGCCACGGGCCCTGCACATCCAGCCGAGACTCATCATCCACGGCGGGGCCGGCAACATTTCGCGGGCGACGTTGACACCCGAACGCCGTGCTGCCTACAGAGCTGCTCTCTATGAGATTGTCACCCGCACAAACGAGTACATGACGGCTGGCGACAGGCCGTCCGCTCTCGCGACGGCCGCGTTTGCCGTCGGGCTGCTCGAGGACTGCCCCCTGTTCAACAGCGGCCATGGTGCTGTGTTTACACGCGACGGGATCAACGAGCTCGAGGCCAGCGTCATGGTGTCGCGGGCCAGGCCAAGCGCGGCGTGGGCGTGATGGGTCTGCGGCGGGTGCGCAACCCGGTCCGTCTGGCGCGGCAAATGCTCGAGCACGGCGATGCGGATCTGGGTGCGACGGGCAGCCAGCCAAGGGAGGGCACAAGCATGGACCGTGAGCGACGCGAAGACACGGACAAGAGCGAGGGCCGCCGAATGTGGACGCCGGTGCACAGGGCCACACGCAAATCTACGGCGCGGCAGCCGAGGCGCTGGCCGCACAGTACGGCCTGCCGCTCGTGGACCCCTCCTACTTTTTCACACAGACGCGCTGGGACGAGCACGTGCGGGCCCTCGAGCGAGAGAAGCAAGACCGCAGCGCGTCGAGCACGTGGAGCGCCGACGAGTACCTCCCGCAGGGCACATGCGGTGCCGTCGCTCTGGATACCGACGGCGTGGTGTGCTGCGCGACGAGCACGGGCGGTCTCACGAACAAGGTGACGGGCCGCGTGGGCGACACGCCGGTGGTGGGCGCGGGCTTCTGGGCCGGGACCTGGGCCGAGGACGGAGACCCGACGGCAGTGATGGCTGCTGCATCTTCTCCATTGAACGGCACACCATCGCCACGGCCCGTCGTCGAGCTGTCGCGTGCCCTCTACCGTCTGCTGGCCGACTGCCTCCCGGTGCCATCGCCGATGCCCTACGTCTACTCGCCACTGCCATCGACGCCATCGACGGGCGCCACAACTACAAAGACCACACGCTCCGTTGGCCTGTCAGGAACCGGCAACGGCGACTCGTTTCTACGCGTGAGTGCGGCACATACAGTGGCCGCCATGGCGCAATACAAGCCGCTGTCATCAGCGGCAGCCCTCGGTGCCGTGGCCGGCCAGGCGGCGTCCTGGAAACAAGTGCCGGCACACGCTGGGCCGGACGGGCGAGGGCGAGGGCGGCCTCATTGGCATCGAGCTCGCCGTGGTACGCGACGGTGACGCGGTTCGCCAGGTGCGCACGGCTGTCATTCAGGACTACAACTGTGGCGGCATGTTCCGCGCGTGGGTTGACGACGCTGGCCTGACCCAGGTGCGCGTTTTCCGGGACGAGTAGGCAGGGCAGGACATTGAAAAGCTGATCGTGCAAACCTTGAAGGATAGATGGGTTCTTCTGCTTCTCGCCTAAAACCTCTGCTGGGTCGCCATGTTTGTAGCAGTGCATGCAGCTGCTTTGCGAGTCATCTGCATGCGACTCTGAAAAACGCGTCAGCGTGTTGCTTTCTCTCTCTCTCTCTCTGTCACTCTGTCTCTCTGTCTCTCTTCTTTACTTCCCCGCCTCTGCTGCTTTTTTCCTGGTTCGTGGGCCCATAGTGATCGACGGCAGGGAAAATTAACTTTGGCCAAAGCATCAATACGGGCAGCAGGCTGTCTCAGACCGGTTTTCAGATGCGCTCTCCAGACTTTGTCGTATTTGGGCGTATTTGGGCGTTCCTGGCTTGGCTCTTCGTGTTTCTTTGCCGCTCGTATTCCCCCTTTTTTTGCCGTCTTGGCTGTAAATCCGCCTCACCAAAGCCCACTAAAGTCGCGCTGCTCGCCCGCTGTGGCCTGCTGCAAATTGCGGCTCGTCGGTCCTGCATTTTACAGAACAGTTCGTTCCCTGAGAAGAGCCACTCATACGCCAAATCCGCCAGAGCCCGCCCCTACTTCACGTCAGAATGCCAAACTGCATGCCAGTGGCCACCCAGCGCTATTTGGTGTTATTTTGTAATTATGTTATTATGTTATTTTTTGTATTTCTGCTATTGCTGTTATTTCGTGGTTTTATTTGCCTGTCATCAGGGCACATTTGCAGTCGTATTCAACCCCATCGGTTTCCATTTTTGCTTCCATTTCCGCTACTCGGCGCTTTCTCATTTCGCCCCCAACGGTATACCGTTATTTGCGGGGCCTGGCCAGTCTCCGACGATGCCATCTTAGCACCATCTTGGGCTTCTTGGGCGGTAGGGTGCTTCGAAGGATTATTACCTTATTCTTATTTTAAATCTCTTTTGACTCCGTATTTTTCTGGTTTTCTGGTTTTCTGGGTCGCTCCTTCTCGCTCTCTTCTTCATTTGCCCTTACCCTTCCTTCGTATTCAGGTTCATGGCGTCGTCCTCCGGCAAGGCAGCCGGTTTTTGTGGTTCTGCCTCGTGAAGAGTCTTTTTTCTCTCTCTCAGGTTTCTGTTTCTATTTTTGCTCTTTCACGGCGACCGTCTTCTTTCTATTCTTCCTCGTCTTCTTTATCAGCCTCGCGTCTTCTCTTTCCAGTCTCTTCGTTTTCTTCCTTTGCTCCTTCCTCGTCTGCATCGCTCGTTCTCCGCACCTGCTGCTGTTGCATGCATCGCTCCTTCCTGTCTCGTTGCTAGCAACAATCCGGTCGTTCCGTCCTTCGTTTTTCACCTCTCTTGCCCTCTTCTGAGGCCTCTTTCCACCTCCTGTGCCATCGCTCCTTCCTTTTTTTTTCACTACGGTCCTTCCTCCTCGAGGCTGAAGCACTTCCTTTTCTGCTCGAATCATAATTTTCTGTTTTCTCTTCCCTCTTCCCTCTTCCTCTTCCCCCTTCCCCTTCCCCCGTGTTTTATTTACATCTCTGCATCCATCCGGCATTCCTCACCAGCGCAAATATGTCGTCTTTACCCTTTTCCGCCCTGCTCGCCTACCTAGGCCTCTTTGCGACAGCCCAGGCCGCCGTCCAGTTTCTGGTAAGTGTTTACTGTTGGCATTGTCTCATTTTGACCGTTTCGACCCTTTTGGCCCCTATCCCCTATGACCCCCAATACACCTGCCCTACTCCCTACTACAACGCGTGCTGACTTCTCTTGTTCAGGGTGTTGCCATGGCTGGCGGAGACTTTGGTGTGATATTGATGTAAGCCAAGCCACGCCATTTCTGGGCCGCCCCGCCCCAACTTCAGCGAGTCCACGCGCTATTTTCCACACAATACGAGGACCCTTGATTTGTTATTTTTGGAATACGAGCCGAGATCGAGCCGCACATCACGCAAGGCAGTTTTGAGGCAGTCTAGATCGCCACTAACACTCAATGAACAGGGCTCCTGTCCGCTGTCGACAGCAACTCTGCCGCTGACGGAGCTGGGCCACGCCGATGGCGGCGGTCAGATGAAGCATTTCGTCGACGACGATGGCGTGAACATGTTTCGACTGCGTATGTCTCGGGAAAGAAGAAGAAAGGAGGAAAAGGAGAAATGAGAAAAAGGAGAAAAAACCATTTCCTAGGATTCGACTAACGCGTGCAGCAACCTCGTGGCAGTTCCTAATCAACAACGACAAGGAGGTCAGCGACACACTCGATCCGACGAATGCCGGCCGGTACGACCAGTTCGTGCAGGCGTGCCTCAGCACCGGCGCGTACTGTATGCTCGATGTGCACAACTTTGCACGCTTTAACAACGCATCGTCGGCCAGGGCGGGCCCTCGGACGAACATGTTTGTGGCCATCTGGTGGCCCTGGCCAAAATGTACGCCAAGGACTCACGCGTCGTCTTTGAGATCACCAACGAGCCGCACGACCTCGACATCGACCTCTGGGTGCAGACGTGCCAAAAGGTTGTCACGGGCATCCGCAACGCCGGCGCCACGACGCAGATGATTCTGCTGCCGGCCTCCAACTTTGACAGTGCGGCCACGATCACAACGAACGGCGCCGATGCCCTGCTGGAGATCACAAACCCCGACGGCAGCTTTGACGGCCTGTACTTAGACATCCACAAGTACCTCGACAACAACAACTCGGGCCAGAATGAGGAGTGCACGACCAACAACATTGGCAACTTTAGCGTCGTCGCGGACTATCTCTCGGCAGAAAAAGCGCCAGGGCCGATTAGCGAGACAGGCGCCTCGAGCAGCGCCAGCTGCATGACGGACTTTTGTGAACAGAACACCTACCTCAACGCCAACGACGACGTATTCATCGGCTACGTCGCCTGGGCTGCCGGCCAGTTCGACTCGACGTACGTGCTCAGCCTGACGCCCACGCTGCAGCCAACGGCAGCTACACCGACAACCAGCCTGTTCTCGCAGTGCGTGCTCGAGCCGTATCTAAAGGCTGGTGGGTCGCTGCCCACGCAAACATACGTCTTCCACGACGACCAGCCGCAGTACCAGCACCGCCAAGGCTACCAAGACACAAGCCCAGCCATCGCCGTCTGTCTCGGCCGCGGCAGCAGCAGCAGCAGCAGCAACAAGGGCGGCTTAAAAGGCGGCAGTAACACGCCCTCGTCGTCTTCGGCATCGGCACCAGCACCGTCATCGACAATGCAGCACCTTCACAGGCCATTGGGATTGCCAGGAACGTCATTGTGGCTGCCGTGGCCGGCGCTGCTCTTTTCTGAGGAGCGGCTGTGTGTGTGTACAAGGTAGTAAACAGTTACGAAGTCATGACCACTAGAATTGTACAATACCATATGATACATTTAATACCATTTAATACCATTTAATACCATTTTAATATTTTTGTCATAATATTCCCCATCACAGTCCTCTTACTTCTGCTGGCACCGTGCCTTGACGTGTCCAGATGTTCATTGCCGATCTTCTCGCCAACCGACGACCGGCAAACCGCGTGAAGCGTTCGGTGGTCGCCCTCCCGATGCTGGCTCGGGCCTGCGGGGAGCAGGTTCTCCCAGTACACGGCGTTGCCTTGCACCGGCCGAAACGTGACGCCGCGCTCCCAGGGTTCGTCGCAGTCGAGAAACGCACACCACGCCGGCGCCAGGGGGCTGTTCAGCAGAGGGAAGTTGGTGCCTCCGCCGCGGAGCCTCCTCGTCCTTTGCGTGGCATTTGGTCTCCGATACATGCCACGTATGCAAAGAAGCTTGACGCCCGGTTTCCGCCCAGTGCTGCCGTCGCGTGCACCGGATCTGTGAACCAGTCTGTGTGATAGTGGTAGTGCTCGCCTGCGCCGTATTTGACCAGCTGCAAGGGCTCCAGCCGCCTCTCGTCTTCTTCTCCGCCAAACAGGCCCTGGAACTGCAGGGCTCGCTCTTCGATGCAGTGCACGACGGAGTCGCGCGGCACATTTGTCGACTGCGAGGTGCGCACGCTGTGGATGGCGCGGCCGTCGGATGTGCGCGTTCTGCGACCGCCGAGTGTGCGAATGTGTGTTCTCTAAAGATTAGTTAACAGCTGCAGAGCCTTGGTTATAGCTGACAAGAGGCCAACGCACGTCTCTGCTTTGAGATGGGTGCACTCCTCGGGGGTGATAAAGCCCTCCAGGTAGACCACAAGTGGTGATGCCGAGACGACGTGCACCTTGTATGGTGGGTGCCTGCAAGCAACATCATCCGTGGCCAGGACAGACTGGGTTGCGGCTTGGCTTAACGCAATGAGCGGCAAGAGGGTGCAGAGGGCGATTGACGCTCGAAGCATGTTGGCAATTTGGAGATGGGTTTATTGATGGTGATGCTAAGAACAAGTTAAGATTTTGAAATCTTTATGAGCCTGGATCTACTTGGTTTTGAAATATTCTTTTTTCTTCTTTTCTTCTTCCCCTTCTTTGTTTTGGCCGTTCTATTGGCTTCTCTTTTTTCTCTGCCATTTTCTCAGACATTACATGCCCAGCTCGCCCTGCTGTCGTCATGAAACGTTGTTGCGGTGCGCACAGATCACCATCGAGGGGTCTGCCGTCGATCCGACGAAGCAGCCAAATTCCAGCCAGCAAATGACAGCACCACAGTCATCTGACAGGAGGTGTCAGACGTCAGGTGCAATTGCTTTTCCAGGGTGGAAAAATAAGAAGAAAGGAAAAGAAGAAAGTTAAAAGACTCGCTTTCACGGTCCCCAAACACGACATCTACGAGTTACCATCAACGTCTTTGTACTCCGTTAATAACGACACAGCATAGACACGGCGGTACTTGCCAAAAAAAAAAAAAAAGAGACATGCGCGCTCTTTCCAGCACTTCGCTACTTCGCACTGGCTGTCTCGCCGGTTGTCGCATGGAGTCACGTATCCGAGGCCGGCTTCCGCCAAACATTGAAAGACAACGACCGGACACTAGTTGCATGTAAGTCGAGCTCAGCCTGCATATCAACGACAACAAGTAGACACCAGCTAACCATGATTGCATGTTGTAGTTGTCGAGGTATATTGACCCAGGATGGACAAACGCTGCTGTGGATTTACTTTGCTAACAGTTACAGCCATCATTGTAAGTGAGCTTCTTGCTATATCTCGCCTTCGTGACCGCTGCTAACTCGTCCGCCATAGAGTACCGTGCAAGCAACTCGACGCCGAGTGGAAATTGGTCACCAGCAATGGACAACACAGACGCCGCCGTCCTGAGCATCGACTGTACCAAAGACGCGGCACTCTGTGATGAGCTTGATGTCGCCTCGTACCCGGCTATCCGGCTCTTTCACCGCGACGGCCGTGTCCAGCGCTACCGCGGCGGTCCGAGAGGCACCAGAGTGAGGCCGGTCTTGCAATCCTTTTTCTCTTTTTCCCCCTCCGCTGACGTCTAGACTCACTTCCTTCCTCCGGCGCTCGGCCCGGCCGCTGCTATCCTCGGTCGACGACAAGAACCTAACGGCATCTCCTAGCAGCCGACCCTGACGAGATTGTCGTCGTCGCACAGTAACGGCACAGATGACAGTACTTTCCCAGAGCGATACTCTCAACTAGCCCGCACCTTATTTCGACCGGTACCACCTTCGCTACTGGGCCGTCATTGTCATCGCCATCATCAGCGTCATCTTCTTCTTCCTCCTCGGTTTCCTGCTACCGCGGCGGGGAAAAGCTTGCCATTCGCACAGTCGGCGAGCTCGCGCAACGCCACCACTGCCCTCGCCTCGTTCCTCGTCGACGTCTGCGCCGCACCGCTCGTTGTCGACCTCACCCGCCGCAACGAGCTGCAATACCTCGATCCAGGCCTCGGGAAGAGCCTTGTACACTTTCTGTACCGCACCTCGGACGAGCGACGCGCCCACGCCGCAGCTGTCCGCCCGCTGGCCCAGACCTACGCCGACTACCTCGTGTTTACGACCATTGACGTGCGTGAGCACGGCGAACGCCATGGTGTCGTCCCTCGGAACTGGGCGAGGCGTTCCGGGACAAGAAGAACGCAAAGCGACCCCTGCTGGCGGTACAGAACCCGAGCAACGGCGATGTGTTTCCGTTCCGGGACTCGGGAGAAAATGAAGGCACTAAAGGCGCACCTCTAAACGCAGCGGTCATTGAAAAGTTTTTGATGGACATTATCCAAGGCGTCCATCCAGCCCTGGCGGCCGGGTGCAGAAGGTGGACAGAAGCACGACGAGCTGTGATGAAGGACACCAATCCGGAAGGTGCGACCGTCATGGGGGGATGCAAAGCAGACTCGGTGGCAGAAGGCAAACGGGAGCGGATGTTGCCGAGCGAGACCCGTGTCAGTTTGTGGCAGGAGCGACTGGAGCAGCGTCAATATTGGTAAGGCCCATAAATGATAGTTTGTACTCTGTAATACTTTTTTGTACCCTTTTTTTTATCAATTTTACTTTTACCAATTCAATACTCGATAGCCATTCTTGGCCGAGACTTTGTATTTAACGAAGTATACAGTCATCTTGACAGATTTACAAATACGAGTAAGCTAGCAGAGACTGCTCAAGCATGTTTTGAGGAAGAGCATCTCCAGGCATTCCGCCCAGGCCTCTTTGTCAATTTTGTTCCTGAAAACAAGTTGAATGGACGCCATCCGCCGATCGGTGCCCACATAAAGCCCTCCTACAGCGATGCCAACGCTTGACCGTTGGAAGACGTCTGCCCGTGCGGAGAGAAAGAAAACAGGACTTCACGACCCAACAAACATGAAAAGCGACAATACGACCCTATGCGCAACTCCCATAGCCACCTCCTCCCAAGGCCTTCCCCCTTCTTTTCCCCGTCCAAGCGCCATTTTGTTGTCCAGTTTCCCAGTCGAGGCGGTACAAAGGCCGTAGGGCCCAAAGGGCAGTGGCGGATGATGGCGTCGCCTTGTTTTTTCTCCTCGTTTCTCGTTCTGGCAGCGAAGGATTTTGGCTGTCGCTTTTCCCAGTCTGAGAGGAAGGATGCGTCCGTCTTGGACACGCTCGGTCCTCTTTTGTCCAACAAGTTGCTCTGAGAGGCGAGGCCCCGTTTCTTCGTGGCTGTTACGCTGTGCACATATATTGCCACCGTTCGCTCGTCAGATTCTGTTGCTTTCTGTAGGACAAAGCTGAACTCGCCTCTGAACTGGTTGCCAACTGCCAAAAGGCGGATCGCAAACTCGTGCCGTTTTAGGTACAGGCTCGGAGGCGCAGTGCAAAAGACCTGCTGCCAAACAGTTTTGTGCATGTAGGAAACAGAGGCAGAAAGCAGGAAATGCTGGGGATCCCTCACAAGCTAGCGACGATCACTGGACAGGGATCTTTTAGCTGTGGTTGCAAAACTGCAAGACGACGTCTAGGTTGACAGGCTTAAACGAAGCAAAAAAGAAAAAAAAAAATGGAAAGCAAATAGGAATAGATGCAAAGGTTCAAAATCAGAAACGAAGGAAATGGACAGCAAGAGAAGCGCAAAAAACACTCGAAACAAGCAAGCAAACAAGCAAGCAAGCAAAGAACAGCAAGAGAAGCAAGAGCAGCAGGAAGAAACCCTCTTTCGCCTTGTCGCGTTCGCCATTATGGTCGTGATCGATTTTCTCAGCCAGCCTCCGTAATCTGCTCTCCGCAGAGTATTGTCGATGACCCGCTATTGACCCGCCTTTGCCCGTTTCTGTCTCTACTGTCGAGCTTTCCCCTCACTGCGTCCGCTAGGTGGTGAACCATCCCGCCCGCAAGTTTGGAAGCTTGGCCCCAGAACAAGAAACCGGGGAAAGATTGGCTTGCACACCACTTCCTCTTCTTTTTTCTTCTTCTCCTCATCTCATCACCTTGGAGAGTATTTTTTTAACAACCCCGTCTCGTTACCCTCTCTTTGCTCTCCTTGCCCTCTTTTGCTTCCTTTCTGCTTCTCGCTCCTTCTCTTTTTGTTTCCTCTCCTTGGATCTTCCTTCTCACCCTCTCCCCTGTCTCTTTGATACCCTCTCGCTCCATTTCCGGACGCTCTTCTCTGCTGGCCCTGTCCAGGTTGCAGCAAAGGTGGGACACTGTCCAAACAGCGTAAAAGGCAACACCTCCCTCTCTGTCTGGCCTCCTTGCCCCTCCTTCCCTCCTCCCTTTAAAAACGAGCAGGGTCGTCAATAAAAAAAAAAGGCGGCTGAAAGCGTCACCAACAACCGCCACAACAGCGACAGTCATTGCAGCAGAAAGCCACCAACAACAACACACATCCGCAGACCAGGGACCAGCAAGAATAGACAGGCCCCTGGGTGCCCTTGCAACGCATGTGCGTTAGCATAACAAGGTGCAGCCAGCCGGGCCTGTGATCCTGTGAACCAACCATTTTTGGCCTTTGACGGTGGACGGGAAAGGGAAAGAGGACTAGAGAGAGGGGGTGAGAAAAGAAAGGGAGACCAACTCACAAATAAGTATTCCAACGCGCTCGCTCTCTCCAGCAGCTGTTGCAACCCTTTTTCATTTTCGGCAGACAAAGACAACCCGCAGTCTGCTCTTTGCCATTCGCAGCAACCTGCCATGGACTGGATGTAAGTCGCGCCGCCTTTCCCGTGAGAAAAGACAACGAAAGGAGAAAAGAGAAAAGAGAAAGGAAAAGAAGAAAGGACCAAAAAAACAAGAAGAAAAAAAGATAAACGGCACGAGAGGCCTAACAATGCAGATCCACAACAACCGGCTGCTTCGCCGTGAGCAACGCCGTCACCAAGACCGCCCTCGACCTCAACCGCTTCGTCCGCGATGTGCGCGAGTCCCGTGCCGACCTTGCGAGTCTCTCAGCCGAGCTGCACGCCCTCGACGGTGTCCTCGACCTGCTCAAGGACGATGCTGCCTCAGCTGCATTCCCGACTGACCTGGCCCTGCAGACACCCGCCATTGTCGCCGGCAGTGGTGCGCTCGTCGCCGAGCTTGGTGTCATCCTCGGCGGCGGGGACAGGGACAGCAGCAGCGAGAAGCGAAGCCGGTGGCTGCTCATGCGCCAACACATTGCCGAGTCGCGGGCCGTCCTCGAAGTGTACCGGCTGACACTCGGTCTCGGTCTCGATCTCGTTGCCTTGTGAGTCCTCTCTCTCTCTCTCTCTCTCTCTCTGTTTTCTTCCTCTCCTGTCGCTCTTTTCGCAGCCTCTTGTCTGACACAACAGATCCTCTTCGCGATACCCTCAACCGCACGACGACAGAACGCCCATTGCCAACGCCAACGCCAAGGATCTTGCGCGCATGTTGGCAGAGATCGGCCACCTTCGCACACGGGTGCGCAGCGATATAGTCGACGAGGATGCCATCTTTCTGCTGCAAACCTACCTCAACGTCCTGCAGCGACACGCACAATCCGCAGCCACCGAAGCCGACGCAGACCATGAACCAGAACCAACTCGAGAATCACAAGCAGGGTCTGGATCCGAGTCGGAGAACGAGGTCGAAACGCAAGCCGATGGCAACAGCGCCGTCGAGGAAGAAGTCGACGCGGCAGCAGGCCCGGAGCCCTCTTTCGCTCGCGATGAAGCCGCTGCCTCTCCCATCGGCAAGGCGCCCGACAGTGCTGTCGAGATGATGGACGACGAAGGCGAAAACGACGCCACCCCAAGCCCACTTCAACAAAGCGAGAGCCAAAGCCAAAGCCAAAGCAACAACAGCTTGCAGACACCACAGCTGCCCACGGCTTCTTCCTCCGCGTACAGCCTGCCTCCTCCACAGCGATCGGCCTCTCCCCGCTGCCTCCGCCACCACCGCGCCACGCGGCCGCATCAACGGACCTGCCCTGTTGCCATCCTGCGAAATCAACGACCTCATGGACGAGCTGCGTGAAGAGCTGCCGAGCCGGCCGCCGACACCCGCCGCCCAAAGCCGTGGCCCGTGGCAGCAGTGCTCTCGGCTTCTATGGAGGCGGCCCTCCGAGCAACGGGTCATCGTCACCAGCCTCTGTCCGGCCTGTACCCAACATGCTGACAGCACCACCGCCCGAGCGCCGCCACCGCAAATGAGTCTGCAACTGCGGCCGCTTCTCCGATGGCGGCTCCAGCAGGGCAGCTCAGCCACAGCATCAGCTACAGCAACATGGCGCGTCCACCAGCAAACAACAACAGCAACAACGGCAACACTAGCACGCCTCCACAAGCCAGCAGCAACCAGGGAGCCCGCTTCGGTCGCTTCTTGCGGCACATACGCAGCGCGTCCGCCACGAGTCCGCCGAGCTCGATCGCCGGCCGGCCACGGCAAACCGCAATTGCCGCCGTCTCAGCCTTTGCACCCACGCCCCTCGCCAAACATTTCCCAGCAACACCAGCAACACCAGCCAGAGTGCCAGCAGCCACAAGCAACGGCAGTAACGGCAGCAGCGGAAACCTTGCTGTGGCTGACCGCCGTGCCAGCCGCCGCTTCTCTGCCACGTTCCGCTCGCCGTGGGCAGTCACCACCATGATCCAGGCCGGTGACAACACAACCGACAACAGGAACAGCAGGGTCGCCTCCAAGCAGAAGAAGAAGAAGGGGAGCGACAAGACGGACAACGAGCCCGATGCCGTCTTTGGCGTGTCCCTGCGCAAGAGCATCCTCATGGCCGCTCGTCTGCGCGCACCCACCACACCGGCAGCCACGGCGCGTCGCGCCGCGAGTTCCCGCTGTGCATCTTCAAATGCTACGGCTTCATCCGATCCAACAACGGCCTGGATACGCCCGACATCTTTGGCGGTGGCGTGCCGGGCCTGTCCGACGACGGAGCCGATCTTGCCTCGTCCCTCGACGTCGTCAACCTGGACCGCGTGCGTGCACTGCGCGAGCACTTTTCGACGCCCCCGCTGTACGGCGCGGGACCTTGATGATGCAAAGCTGGCGTCTGCCATTGTTCATTTGAGTCGGGCAGCGGCGCCGTGCTCAGCCACCGCGGGTACAGCCGCCACGACGCGGCCGCGCTGATCCTGCAGTACCTCGAGCAGCTGCCGAAGCCGCTGGTGCCCGAGGTCATGGCGCGACGCTGGGTCACGCTGTCGCGGCAGGCCACTCTGCCCGGCTCGTACGCGAAGCGGCTGGACGCAGTGCATTGACTTTTGGGAGGAGGCGCTGGGCGGCATCCACGGCCCCGCGCGCAGCCTGCTCAAGCTGCTGCTGAACCTGTGGGGTGACATTGCCGACGCGGCCGAGCGGAACGACATGACCGCCGAGCGGCTCGCGGCCCGTGTTCTGCGGCCGCTGATGCACCTCGACGGCGGGCGGCACGAAGACAGACTACATGCTGAGCCTGGCGTTCATCATCCGGAAGCGGTCCGAGTATGCACTGCTGCTGCGCGCGGCGGCGGCCGGAAGAGCAATGCGGCGTTTGAAGCTTTGAATCTTTCTTTTCCTTTTTTGCCTTTTTTTGGTGGCTGCTTTTTTCATTCATATTCCTTATGACGATGGATGCGCTTCGCTAGCAAGTTTGTAAGATGAGACCTGTAAGATGATGATACCCCTCCCCCCCCCCCCCCGGAAATATCACGAAAACGAAGCATATTTGATGAAATTTGTATCCAAGCTGTATCCAAAAAAGGTCTATTCGTGCTGTAGAAACCACTAAGTAACCCGAAATAATCCAAGCAATAAATAGCCCATCTACTCCGTGAAATGTCGTTTGCAGACGACTCATGCAACGCCTTGTGGCAAACGCTCACTTATTGCACCAAGTGGCCCTTGCAAGATCTTGCCCGTTTTGGGGGCCGCTCGCCACCGCTGGTGACAGCCGCTTGATATGTATCGTGCATAGAACGGCACCGAGAGCGTCTGGATCTGGCTGGTGAAGTTGTTTGTCACCCAGCCATCGCCCTTGCCCACCGTGCCCTCCTCGGTCCAGATCTCGTACGTGCCTCCAGCCGCAGCGTCGCTCTCGACTGCCAGCAGCCGCTGCAGAATAACAGCCCGTGCCTTATTGGGCGGCTCTTTTGTGAGTATAGCCAACTCTTCCATCAGCTTTACTGCCTTGTCAACCATGTTCAGGTCAGAGGCCCGCTGGTAGTGGATCACATTGTCGCGGCCGCGCGCATGTGCGTCAATGTGCGTGAGAAGAATAGCACATGATGCCACAAAGGCTTCGAAATCAAAGGCGTGGCAGCGCGAGATCACAGTCAGGCAGTGCCGGAAGACCATGAAACGGGACAGCACCTCGCGCGCCGCGGCAAGAGCGCCCAGCCGGCTAAACGTCGTGTCGAGGGCCGGGCAGAGCTGGCGTCGTTATTGCACTGGTTTCCAGTAGCAGTCCGGACAGAGGAGGCGGTGTGGCAGCCAGCGTCGAAGACGAGTTTGACGGCGGTGACGGCGACGGGGAAGGCTGCCGGTATGGCAACGACGCAGTTCGATTTGCCGTCTCGGCCGCCTTTTCGGCCGTCACACGCTGGGCCACGGTCGTGTTGATGCCAAACGCAAATACAATGTCCTCGGTCAGCGGCGTCGGTTTCGGTTTCGTGCTCCGTGGGCGCGCCAAACTCGCAAAAGTTGACTTTGTCCGTCTCCTCGGTCGTGTTGCTGCTGCTGCTGCTGCTGCTCTTTTCACTGTTGAACAAAAACTGGCTTGCGATATCCGGGTCCATCGGTGGCGGTGGCTTGCCCGGCAAAAAACCTTGGCGTCGGTCGGTGAGATACGGTAGATGTAGCAGCACGAGGAAATAGTAGTGCTTGGCCTGTGCCATGAGCCGCGCAGCCTCCTCGATCTGCTCGGCCCACTGCATCTTTTCGCTGCTGAGATCCGGAATTGCCCACCACTTTGTCGGCAGCGCCTGTGCCGCCTGCTGAAAGGCATAGTCAATGTCTCGGTATCGCGGTAGTCGTCGTGCAGCGCAAGCTGGTGCCGGTCGCTAAAGTACTGCGGCGAGCGAGCAAACTGGTTCAGGCGGTCGTTGCGTGCTGCAATCCGCGGGATAATGACGGCGTGCAGACGTTCTAGGTCTTGAGAGAGGTCGACGAGTTTGTCGGTCCAGTCGACGGCCGATGTCGAGTGTGGCGAGAGCGACAAGCGGTAGCGGTCCTCGACGACAGACGACGGCAGGCCCAGCATGAGCGAGATGAAGCGCTCGCTGAAATAAGACGCGTCCACACAAAGTGCAGAGACATGGGCAGGTTGCTCCAGGTGGCCGGTGGCAAGCCAATCAGCTGTGCAATGCTCAGGGCCCGGCGCAGGGTCATCCACGCCCCGCGAATGTCTCCCTTATTGACCTTGAAAAACGCCTGCAGCAATAAGCTCTCGAGGCCTTCTTGTGATGCAACCATGATGTCTTGCGATGTCACGAGGTTGCTCGCCACCTCAAAGTACCGGTCGGCCGTCTCCCAGGGCGAGACACCAGGCAGGCCAAAGTCGGCGAGGTTGCTGTCCTTGTGCATCATCTGCAAGCACACAGCCAGCTGGATGAGCTCGCGTGCGAGCAGCACGGGGTGGCCCGAGTCTCGCTTCTGGAAGGGCGAAGCTTTTTGCTTGTAGACGTCAGGTTCCAGGAACGCACGATACCGGCGAAGAGTGAAGAGGGCGCCGCGGTTCATGATGCGCATGGCGTTGTCAATGGTCGGCAAGAGAGACTGTAGCTGCTTGTTCAGCGACTGGTGCTCGAGCGGCCCTGTGTTAACGGCCGGCTTGGCCGGGAACAGCAGCCGGTTTGCGATGAGCTCCTTCTCCAGCTGCTTGATCTGGAAGCGCAACTGCATCGAGGGGCTCATGCCCATGCTCGCGCGATGGCGGTATGCGTCGTCGTCGGCATCCTGGTCGTCGACTTCGGCGACATTGTTCCACCGCCGCCGCGCAAGCACCATCGTCGGCGATGGCGAGCGTCGGAACCGGGGCGTTGCCGACGACATGAAGCGATCGTGCACCCAGTGCGAGAAGCAGTGCGCATCTTGCTGCAGGATGGACTCGATCTCACGGTCAAAAGCGTCGGCCGTATCGTCATCGTCATCATCGACGCCAGCACCCGTGTTGTGGTATGGCCCCAGCATGCTGCGGCTCGTGGGAAAGCCCTTGGCTACCCGCTGTCGCACCAGTTGGCCCACGAGGGCTTCGACCTCGGCGATGCGCTTGCCGACATTGTTGTACTGGCTCTGCTCGAGCGGATCGGGCGAGTGTCGTGGCGGCGGCGAGGGCGTGGCAAACTGCTGGCCGATGCAGGGGGTTCCGTGCTTCTGGCACGAGAGGCATGCACCGCCCTCGTCAATGGTCTGCTGGCCGAACTGGCACCGGACCTTGCGGCGCTTGCACTCGATGCAGCTAAACGTACCCTTTCGCAGCTTGCGCCGCTTTACGGGGAAGGCCGGCGTGTCTGTCAGCGAGCTGCTGTCGTCGGAGAGAGCGAGTGCCGTGGACGCCACCACTGTGGCTGTCGTTGTCGGTGTCGTTGTCGGTGTCGCTGTCGTAGGTAAATTTGAGATGCTCGGTGCTGCCCTGTGGCTGTCGTCGCTGTTGCATCGGCAGCACCACCACCAGATGTGTCCGCTTCTCGGCGGCTGCGCGCGCGCTTCGCAGTGGCTTTGGCTGTAGTCCCAGTCTGCTTCGCTGCTGCAGCCGTGCTCGTCTGGCCCGCCTCGGTCTGTGTCTCAGGGCTGTCGCCCCTGGTGGCCGCTTTGCGCGTGGCGGCATATGTCGGTGAGGGTGTATGTGTGTGTGTATGTGTGTGTCAAGGGTAGATCTATGCTCAGCCGTGCAGCTGCCCCTCAGAACAGTCAACCCATCGAGTCTGGGGAAAGAGAATGGCAAGGCTGCGTCATGGAGGTACAAAGGACTTCCACAGTGCGTTGTGGCGACGAATAACACGCGCCACGGTCGAGTAAATTCCGCCGGTATGTCCGACTTGTGGCTGGCTCCACTCTAAGCTTTCTGGTGAAAATCCGAAAGAGGTGTCTTGATAGACGTGGCAATTGTGACGGCAAACCGAGATGCAAATAAAAACTAAAAATAAGAAAGGGGAAAAGGGGGAAAAGGTAGATTTTGGTATTTGAGAAGAGCGGGGATTTATTTCTAGTTAAGGAAGCTGTGTTGTTGCTGCTACTGAGGGTAGAAGGGGCGATCTGCCGTTGTCCAACGCTCCTTCCCCTATATAAGGCCAACATGAATGAAAGAGTTCCAACGGCAGATACGACAACACCATTACCACTGCAAGCTTAAACCGTTATTAAGTGTAATTTACACAATTTGCAAAATACAGGTAGCTTCTTGTTAGCCTCCGATGCAGTTTCTACGATTTATTGTCACGAGGTCGTGGAAAATGTTAGGCGAAGATAGAGTAGGTGTGAAAACATGAATTGGTTGGTGGTAATGCGGCTGCATTCCAAAAGTCTAAATACAAATGCAAAAAGCTCAAAAGACTTTCTTTTAGATGCAGAAAAAACACAACTCCGTTGCGCCAGGTTTCGTAATGTACATGAAAACGAGGTGATTATGAGCAAGTGCTAAAACCAAGAGTCCTAGCCAGCGCAAAATGCCAAAAGACAGAAAGAAGGGACGTGATGACAAAATCAAAATGCAGTGGATACAAAATGCAGGTAAGCAAAAAGGCTAACGAGCCAGAGCGGATCAAGCGCACGAGCAGCTTGGGGGGAAAAGGTGAAAATCTCAGTGCTTCATGGACTTGCCAATCTCGCTCTGCCAGCGTCGGCGCGCTCGAAGCCGTTGCTGTGTGTCTGGTAGTCCCATCAGCGCCTGGTAGACCTCGTCCTTGGAGTTGACCACAAAACGGGCCGTTACTGGACAAATGGGCTGGTCGAGTGGCGTGCCGGCTACAAGGACAAAGCGGCCGGGCGTCGTGGCCGCGGCGTCAACACTGCGTTGATGCCGTCGCCCTCGGGGCCAAAGACAAACGTTGTTGTACTGCTCGACCTTCTTGGGATCCTCCTCGCCGTTGGAGAAGTTGACGTCGCCCTCGAGGATGTAGGCAAACGCGTTCCAGTTTGGCGGGCAGTGGCTGGCTGACCTTGCCGCCAGGCTGGATGGTCACGTCCAGGATCCAGACAGGGGTGTAGGCGAGATCCTTGACACTGTCCGATGCCGTGGCTCTGGCCGGAGATGACCTTGATGTGGACCTTGCTGTCGTCGACGTCCACGGTCGGGATCTCCGAGAGCGCGCAGGTCGCGGGTACCGCGGCTCGCAGCTCTTGAGCTCCTTGGGCAGGTCAACCCACAGCTGCAGGCCAACGTTGGCGGAGCCGTCGGGGTTCTGGCGCGGCATCTCGGCGTGCATGATGCCCTTGCCGGCGGTCATGAACTGCAGGTCGCCGGGGCCAATGGTGCCCGCGTTGCCGGCAAAGTCTTCGTGGTCGACGCCGCCCTGCAGTAGGTAGGTGATGGTCTCCTGGCCGCGGTGCGGGTGGTCGGGGAAGCCTGCGCCCGGCTTGATGGAGAAGTGGTCCAGCATCAAGAAGGGCGAGAAATTGCGCAGGGCAGGGGTGCCAATGGACCGGCGCACGCGGGCACCGGCACCCTCGGCCTGCTCAATGGCGAGAAAGACCTTGCGGATGTGACGCGGGAAAGACATTGTGGCGGGATGTCGACTGGGGGTGCGACGAAACGGTTGGAAGGCGTGTCTGTGGTGGTGGTGGTGGTGCTGCTGCTGCTAGACAATGAGGAGTTGCTCAGAGTAGAAGGCAACAAGTGGTCGATGAGCAAAGAGAGTTGGGCTGGGACCGAGCTGTGGATGCGGATGAGAGTGCTGGTGAGAGTGTTGCTAAAGGTGTCTGGAAAGTTGCTTTGGAGCAGGAATATCGAACTGATGCCAATTGATGATGGAGAGCAGAATCGAAAGAGACTTCATCGGACCAAGGGTGATCGGGACGGTCTCTTTATATAGATGGCGTGGATGTGGTCGAGGAAGAAGCTTTGCAAGCTATGGTAAGGCAGTGTAAGAACACGACGGGCTACGACAAATGTGCAGCAGGTGGAAGAGAACAAATAGAACATGCAAAGAAGGCAGGAGAAGCGATGTCCAGCGCGGTCGAGGCACGCCCAACAGCAAAGGTGCAGCGTGCTAGTAAGAAATAGGGAATCGTTGCAGCCCGTCAGCCGCTATTTCGTGCATGTTGCGCCTTCCCAGAGCTTTCCCCAGCCTGCTCGCCTAAGAATTCGTCATACACAGCACCTGCTTACAGGTGCCCCACGGTGCAATTGGGGCCTTGCTATTCGCTAACGCGCTCAAAAGGCTCTGGTGCCAGCACCCCACCGTTAAATCAGCCATGACAAAGCCTGGTGGAGGACTTGATACCGTTTCGTATTTCTGGCTGATGTAACGGTTTGTCAGGCAGCCTTGTGGGTAAATAAAAAAGCATAAGTGTGGCTCAGCACTTGTGGCTGCTTCTAGAAGAAACACGTGATGCGTCACGGGTCCACTGTCGCCTGGCAATATGAGTCGTGTAAGACTGCCTGACGACGGTAATCAACTAATCCATATATGGTTAGCCTTAAGATAAGAGCACGCCTTGCTTCCCTCATCCTGATTGCTCACAAACAAGCTTCATGATGCACATTCGCTTGGCACTGGCGCGTTGACGAAACAGCCGTTGTCCCTACTCTTGTCGTGGCTGCAGGAAGTCATACAAAGGCCTCTACAGCGTACATGTACATGTACATGTACAACGGTTCCCTCTTTCTGACAAGCGCCCGTTTGTTGGAGAAGCGAGCGTTATCTCGAGGCAAGGGAAGATCGAGTCGCAGCCATTCTACAGTCGTTCTGTAGCAGAGATCCTGCAGCATCCTGTAGCGTTAGTGCTGCGACAATGTGCGGGTTAAAACAGCATGGAGACATAAGATGATGTTGAAACAAATTCTCTTTTTTGTGTGGCACTCTGGTCCGGTATCCATATATTAAGAACGTCCCTAGTCTAAGCTGAAGAAGAGCTGAAGAAGAAAAGAAGAAGAAAAAAAAAGAAAAACAAAAAAAGGATAAGGAATAACAAGGAGCAAAAGCCGACGAAATAGGACGGGAGAAAGGAAAGCAAAAAGTGGGAATTCAAAAGGGCCGTTTGCATCAGAGTCCACACAGCGCCACGAGTGGCTGTATGCAAACAAAGCAGCAGAGTAGTGAGCCGGAAACAAAAAAATCCTGCAGCCTGCATAAAATGCCCAACAGGAGACGCGTCCGAATAAAGCCGTTTCAAAAACAAAAATGGTGAGGTAATCGAGAGAGAGGTATCAGGCTTGAAAGCCCAACTAGTGCCGATTTATTCGCCGTTGTCAGGGAAAGAAGGAGGTGGTGGCGGTTGTACTCCATAGTCTGGGTGAATTCGGTCATGAAGAGGGGCCCGCCAGGCTGTGAGGGTGTGAAGCACCCCGGCCTTGCGTTTCTTATCGTATGCAGCAAAACCAAGGGGTGGCAACCCAAAAAAAAATGCCATCGATTTCCCTCGTTATTAAAAACAATTTAGTTGGTGCCGTTGGACGTCCCTTTTCGCTGATAGTGCGTCGCCCATGGTATTTGGCTTTGTCAAAGTACAGCGCGGGCACCCATGCCAGAGTCTCGCCCGTCACCGTGTAGGCCGTGCCAGCCAGCGCCTTGCTGAGGGGGAAGACACCCTCGCCGGGATAGTGCTTGCGCTCGCCCGAGTACACACTGAGATGTTGGTCGCGGCCCTCGATGCCCTTGCGGACAGGGTAGAAGACCAGATCCTTGGTCTCCTGGTAGACCTCCCGCGGTGGGCTTGCGGACAGGAGGGGAAACGCTGGTCAATCGAGATCCCAAAGGCCCCTTCGGTCCCCAGGTGTTCCTCCTCTGCGTGACATAAAGGCGAGACGTACCCATAGGGTCTTGGTGAGGTACGCAACGGCTACCTTCTACATTAGTCTCGTAGGCGAAGAGACTGATAGCTCAATCGTACTGCCCATGGCCGTACTTGTTGTCCGTTTGACCGGGTCGGCAGACAAACCGTTGCCTGTAGACGAAGAGGGGTAAACTGGAGGGGAGGTTTGCTGTTTGTGGGGGGCAGAGAAACGAGATCGCGTGTTAGTTGGGCCGCGCAGCAGGGAAAAGAGCAATCGATAACGGGGCAAGACAGATGGAGCAGGTGGAAAGAGGAACTTACCTCGAGGAAGGCCGACTGCGGCTGACACCGTTCACGCTGGGAGAGGCCATTGCGACTGAGCTGGATAGGCGTCTGTTTTGTAGAGAAAAGAAGAGGATGCGATGCGTTCGAGCGATAAGAATTGGAGGAAGAGAAAAGACAAGAGATGTCTCGATAATGGGTGGGCAAGGCGACAGTAATTAAAGAGACCTGGCTAGGATCTGGTTAGGACAGAAAAGAAAAGAAAGCAGAGCGGAAAATCAGAAAGCTCCCCGAGTGGGATTGGTGAGACACACAAGGGGGACCAAAGAATGCCACCCAAAGAATGAGAAACCCATGAGCACGACCAAGGCAAGGGGGTGCAGCTCAATGGAGAAGAGACAAGGGCGATTACCAGAGCGGTTTTTACAGATAGAAATGGGCTTGTCTTGAAAAAGCGTCAATGGATAGGCTGTTGGCTGTGCCGGATGTACTGCGACGAATGCTGAAGTGGTGTGTGTTTTGGTGATAGAAGAGGGACGAGACGGGAGAGAAGTCAAAAGCAGAGAAGAAGAGAGATGACGAGGAAGGCGCGAGCCAGAAGCTTTTGTTTTGTACGACCAGTCTACGGGCGGCAAACAAGCAAGCAACAGACACCAGTTGCGTGCTTTTGCTCCTTCCTTCGCTTGAGCAAAGCACAACACCACCTTGGCAATGCGTGTGGCAACCGACAATCAGAGGCTTCTGTCGGGATCGAAGAGGGATAGAGGGCGTTCTAGCTCCATCTCACCTGTATCTTGTTACGTTTCCTGCACCTGTTTGGCCTCCTGCCAGATGGGATCCGCAACAGCTATTCCGTATCAGCGCGCTTCTTCTTTTTCTTTTTCTTTCTTTCTTTTTTTGGTAACTTGCATCGCGCTTTCCTTGTTCTTTTTGGCATGTGCTTTTGCCTTTGCGCGCTGCTGCTTAAAGTGGGTGCCTACCAGCCCGCGCTTTTCCGTTTTTTGTAGCTGGGCTGTCACTAACAGCTCAAACGCTACTTCTTTAAAAAAAAAAATCTGACAGCATGTTTCGGAATGCTGGATTTGGCTGCACAATGGCCCCAGATTACGACTTTTCAGCCTGTCAGACAAAGACATTAGAAGGAAGCCCTCTTATCTTTTCCTTGCAAGGATACCTCTCAGGTACTCTTCTGACGCGGCGGGCGAACGTTGGCAAATTGTGGCTTTCACAACAGCCATTGAAAGAACTAGCAGCTCAGAAAGCACGAAAGCTCCTTCTGTATCTGGGCACGTTGTTTATTGCAGAGGGTTTTGGCATGTGAAAGGCGTTGGTCCGTGCGTCCTGCCCCTTGGCTTCGCAGTATCTGCCGTTGAAATGCGCTAACGGCAGGATAAAGAACAATACGATGTACAAAAGACGGCAAAGCGCCTCGTTTGCTCCTTCCCCCTGCAATCGCCAACCACGTCAATGAGGCAAATGGAGACGTGAGGGCCCGACAACGCGAGCGTCCAAGGCATCCAAGGCAAAAGAAGACAGAAAATACGTTGAGGGTGTGAGGCGAGGAGGTATGCTGAAGGAGGTGACAACAGAGTGTGTGGCAGAGGTACACGTAGATGGGTGCGCATTTGCTGCATGTCACGTTCCACATGCCAAATGGTCGGTTGGTCTTGCCATTATGTTTAGGCAATCACGTTCTTTCCCTCAACCACGCTGTGCCTGTCGCTCCTTCCGGGTGCGCATTTGCTGCATGTCACGTTCCACATGCCAAATGACATCACCAGATGTATCCTGTACGTTACTCATGCAGGCCGATACCGATGTCGATATGATGAACATGCGGCCTTTTATCATGCTTCGTATCTCTATTCGGCTCTCATACGAGTAGATTCGACGTGGATTGCAATTTTGGCCTTTCGTTGAATTCTGTCCGTTTTCTACGATCCTGCTCTCTGTGGCTGATTGCCCGGACTTGGTCTTGCAAGAGAAAAGTTGTTCTCACATACAAATACCGTCTCCCTCGCCCTGAATCTGAGCAATTCTAGCCGAGATGAGGCAGGCTCCCTGTGTACATGGGCATACTCGTTAACATATGTACCATACCAGAAATGCCGTGTAACGCCACTGTGAATAGAGTATAGGAGGCTCGCCGTTTGAGACATGTGCCAGGAACGTCCAATGGCTCGCCATTCTCATGCTTTCCATCGGCGGGGCATTCTTCTCCGTTCCTGTCTGCCTCTGTGTAATTTGACCTCCCTTTCTACAGATTGCTCCTGTTACATACTCGTAGGTGCATTTTGTATATGTGATGCATGAAAGTCGCGATTTGCTGCATTCTTCTACCGTTATAGTTTTAAATTCTTTTCGTCCCCTTTGGTTCTTTACTGTCTTTTGGGTTTATCAACGCGACGTCCCGAGAAAAGACGCTCCGGTTCCTCTTTTAAAAAGGACGTGCGGCGTGCGGTAGCATGCCGAATTCTGCAAGACCCTTCCTAGGAGCGAGGGATCTTGCACGTGCATTTCTCAAATGAGGCCCGGAGTTACATACATGTGTACAGAGGAAGATGATAATTTGTCAAGAAGTCACTGTCCGAGGATAACCGACACTCAAACGGCCTAGACCCTGGCGTTACACTTCCGTAGGAAGATGCCGTCAACCGTCAACCGCTCTTCAGGGCCCGCTTTCCCCCCTTCAACTTACAGAGTGCATCTCCCAAAAACCCGCACTCCACTCTTTCTTTCAGATACTGTTGCCCAAGATGTGGGAAATTGGGGAGTCCAGAATTCAAAGTTTGTCCATAATGTCGGGGAAGGGCTACTGCCTCACGGTATCATTCTCCCGCACGTCCGGAACAAACACTCCCAACTGGGAACCCTCTTTTCACGTGTCAAAAAATGACGGCACAGGGGCAGAAAATGAACGACAACATGAATTCAATGGATTGGGATCGCATGGGAGGGGGGGACAAAGGGAGAAAAGTGTGCTTAAATACGTTGAATAAATTAACCGTGCATCATATGCAGTTAAAACGAATCATTGTTCTTCAGGTGAATCGGCGTGCATACTTTTTGACTCTGTACAGAAACGAAACTCTTTCTGGACCTCGCATCGTCCCCCTGCCCCCAGCACGCAGAAAAGATTCGGCGGGTGATACCCCGGATCAACGGTCCGGGTGGTGCCATTTTACATCTAAGAACAGCTCCATCTTTGCAGTGACCCCATAATCGAACAAATGTTTATGCTGTAACAAAGTATGCTAGTACAATGTTGAAGAAAACTCAGAATCGGCGATGACAGCACTTCAAAAGCACAGCCTCACATTATTACTTTGTTCGCCATAAGACCACCTGTTTGTATATCGATCACTTAAGCAAATTTTTGGTTTCGGTTTTTATAATCTTGTGCGCCTGTTAGCAGATTTTCTTGAGTAAAAGGAGAAATCACAGGTTTCATTTTTTATGCCCTTCAAATAAAAGTGATAGAAAATAAATAGAGAAAAGGATGCTAAATGTAAATAATATTATCCTCGAGCCTTAAAGTATGTGAACCTTACATGGTCATAAAAAAAAGGGGACAGCGTCCCTAGTTAATCAATTCATTTCCAACACAAATGATGTGTTTACTGAGGTTTCATTTTTTATACGAGTAAGGATTTTTCATGTCAAAGGAACACGATTACTAGAAATACTTGTGTAATAGTATAATTTGTCTGTATGTTTCATTCATGTGGTGCTTGAAAGGAAAACAACAATGTCACATATGTTAATCCACCACCGTAGGTGATTTAAATGGCCATTGATATTGACCAGGATCTGCAGATCAATTCTCCTCGGCAATACACTCTTCTCCCGCCCTCTTTGTATGTGTCCCAGACAACCACGTTGTATCCTTTTTGTTCTTATTTCCAATTTGGCCTCCGGTCACCTAGAGTCTCTTCTTGGTATTTTTCTCTCTATTCGTTGAAGTGTTTTTGAGCACATGATTTACAGGACCACAGACCTACATACTAATGAGGACAAAACAGCAGAGCTGGGTCCCGGCATTGGTGCTAACACTAATCATATCTACCCAGTAAAAAAACGCTCTTACGGCGGTGTTTATCTTTGATCAAAGAGGCACAGTTTGTTTCGTCTGTCTCGGCTATGCACCCTGCAGGTTGCTCTTCCCCCTCGTATCCGATGGTTGACGTGGCAGATAGGAATATCGGAACACGAGACCTCGTGGTTTTCGGCCAGCAATTGTGATGAAACTGGACCTATTGTAGTGCACAAGGAAGGCAAACGGTAGCAAGCCCAACAACAAAGGAGTTATCAACTAATGGGCTGGCGTCAAGAGAACAAAAAAAGCCAAGATCATGAGCATGTCCTCTGCGCATCTGGCCATAAAGTGATCAGGCATTGGTGCGTTGTGGGTGGTTACACAAGCCCGTAAGCCACAAGAAGCAACGCAACCCAACGGGAGAAAAAGAAGAAATGGAAGGTAGGAAGAAGACCAGGGTGTGTATGGCGTATGGCCGTGGATGTCATGGCAGGAGGCCATGTAATACATGACCAAAATAAGAAAGCGTCCTGAGCGAGTTGTTACACAGAATAGACGCCCCTTTCGGTCCCTAGATGCGCGCTTTGCGAGATTTAAATTACCTCAAGGGTTGCTTCAGTTGCCGTGGAGACTCCTGCGAGAATAGCGGCGTTGCACAACATGACGTCGTTGCATTGTGATCAACCAGGAAGCCTGCTAACTAGAGAGAGCGTCCTTTGGTCTCTTTCTTTATATTGCCAAAAGTACTCAAACTGTTGGAAGCGCCGGATCGGTGTACGCCTTCGAACCGTCGTGGCTGCATTCTTGTCTCTCGATATGAACCGCTGACTGGGGTTATTTTGGACAAGCAAGATAAAAATCAAGCCAATAGCCGTAGCACATCTCTCTAGAACAAGAGGTTGATACGAGGGGCGTGCTGGACGAGACAATGTCCTTTTTGCACTGGCCCTGCCTGGCCTGACGGCGGCTGCCAGGTATAAAGCCCAATCAATTTATGGCTCTCCGCAGTCGGGCATTGTCAGTACGGAGTAGATGTGACGTTCGTTGATGACGACGAGCCCGGACACAAACGGGGGCCCCTGTGGCCCAATCATGTTCGGATCAGCCACCAAGGTCCAGCACTCGAAACAAGGAAGCGGCAGGAAATGGAAACAAGAGACATGCTTGAGCGGCGAATAAAATAAAGATGATCAGCTTTGATTGTCCTCAATGCTGCCCTCGTGGGATCATCCGTGATAAGTTATGAGAGGGTGAAGAGGCCTTTTGGCAGCTTCGGCTATGCTGGCAACTATGTCCTCGTGAGCAGGTCATCTGGTGGAAAATCTGGAAACGAATCAAGATGAAACGAGAGAAAGAAAACAAAAAGAAGGAAGGCAAACAATCACTCGGTCCGCTTTGCTTGGCTGCACAGGTGTGGCTCAGAGTTTGCTGGTTGGCGACAGGGTGCGTTATCGTGTATTCCTTTCTGCCTCCTCGACGTGGTCATCCGGAGCACATCGGCCCAGGGGGGAGGGGAGGATGAGCGATAAAAATGAGAAACAAAGACAGTTCCACTGCCGTTATTGGCCGTGGCTCATATTCGTTCTTGCCTTGACAGACTGCCTCGAGGTCCCTTCCATTCTCGCCGCGGTAAATGTACACAAACAGGCTACAACAGACGGCAGCCTGTTGCACCGCCTGCCCACGTAGACCCCTACGCTCCTTCTTCCCTTCCTTCGTGGAGAGGTGTGGGTGTGTGCCTACCTGAGGATGACTGGCCATGTATGACTAGCAGGAACAACCTGCTGCAAACAAGCCACAGCTTTTTTTTACGTTTTTTTGTCTTTTTTGTGCCACATTTTCCAGCCCAACGGACAACTCGTGGCATCTTGTGGCCCATGTCGTCAAACGTAACACGATTTGTCCCGTCATCAGACGCCTTCTCATTCGCTCGCCCGTTTGCATACCCTCCCCCCACCCCCCTTCTCTCTCCCCTCACCGCCCCTTTCTCCTCATGCCCTCACCATATAGAGAGCGTAACGGTGGATACAAGGAAGAGCTTGGGGGGGGGGGGGGGGGGGGTTGAAAAAAAAAAAGAAGAAAGAAGATAAAGAGAGCGGGCAATAACGGAGGCCAAAGAGACAAAGCCACAGCACGACACAGGTTAAACCGCCGGAAGCCAAGCAAAGTGAATGGCTGGGCGAGAACGGGGCGCCAGGTGTGATGTGACCGAAAGTCTTTTGGTGCTCATTCGCTTCTTCTGTTTCTTTTCTCTTCTTGTTGTCTCCGCTTGGACGAGGAGAGACTCCGACGGCGGCCATTGGGCAAGACTAACACGGGCGGCAGCAAGACAGCTGCAGCGTAGCCGACTTACGCGCATGAGATGCAGGAATGGGCAGGCAGAGATGGAGACGGGCGCAAGAGATGGTGAGGCGGAACCCGACGTCTTCCCACGTGGGTACGGCATGGGTAGCAGGCGTGATAAAGAATAAAGATACTAGCGAGCCGTGTTTTTGGGCCGAGCTGTTTTTGGGCCTCGTTTCCATGGTGCATTGTTTTTATTGCCTTTATTACCGTGCTCATAGAAAGTCAAAAGCACATTTTGCCCGTTGAGGAAGCAGAAACGGGCGGGCATAATAAACACGAAACAAAAGAAAACCGATGGACAGAATACCGCGCAGCTAGAAAGCCCAGAGAGAGCTAGCCGCGGGCGCGAGGGAGGCACCGGCAGCGGCGGGTACTCCCACGGCGGCCACGAAAGATAAAAATACATATGAGCTTGTATTTTTGTATTTTGGCATGGGCAATATTCGAGGCTTTCCATCACTGCAAGGGTCGTGACTTGCCGCGGTCAGCAAATATTGCAGTCTGATATTAATGCAGTTTTTTAAGTACTTTTTTTATTAAAAAATAAAATAAAAATAACAAGAGGTGACCTTGCGTGCAGGGCTTCTCTGTGACGGGTGCTTTGCGCAGCCTTTTCGGCATTTTGTCGTAAACGGCGGTAAAGAAACAAGGGAAGGACTGCGCCCTGTTGCACAATGGAAACCCAAGCGGCAGCGCACAGTCTTGCGGTGACTGGACTTACACACCAAAAAAGGAAACAGCACGGAGGAAGGTTGTTTCCGTGTCTGTTGGCCTTCCCTCCATCGCCACCCTCCGTGTCGCCCCTTCCTTTCTACGAATATGCTCTCAACTTCTGGCGCTCCTTCTCTTCTCTCCGTGTGTGTCGGCTTGGCAAATAGAAAAGATGGAAAAGAGCCCTGGCACCGTCCGCGTGACCAACTCACCACCCTTCTGCGTTTCGTAGCACACCGCTAGGACAAGGAAAAGGCAACGAAATCAGCCAGAAAGACAGACCCCTGGGGGGCTAAGCCCTGGATGTGCGTCTTCTTTCTCGGCTCTTTTCATTGCCCTGCCCCTGCCTCTATACTTCTCGTGTCCCGTTGGCCCCTCTGCTGCCGCAAAACAGACGTGGTCATTGTGCATCTGCCGCGTTAATTCTTGTCGTATTTTATCATTGATCATTTTATGATTTTAGCATATTCTCATTCTTATTTTCTCATTTCTGATTTCTGATTTTATTTTTCTCACGTCGTTTCTTTATCTATCGACTCGACACACTCATCCTTGCAGCTTAGTTGTAATACATCTGCTCCATGCAAGCATTTGATTACCGCCTTGTAATACTGCAAACTTCCTATTTCGTTCCCAACATGTTTACTAACTTTTGCGCTGTAAATCGGCCCGCTAGCCACACACAGCACTCTGTTGCGCGACTTTAAGATACACCGGTCCCTCCTTCCCAATCGCCTCTTCGCCTGAAAATTCACTCTTTCCTTTGTTGACCCCCTCCCCTGAACCGTCAGACTGGACACACACCATGATCGGCACCAATGCCACGCGAAGGTGTGCTGGCGGAGGGAAGGAACAAGTCAGAAGCCAGAAGCGAGGGAAAGAGCAATGGAGCCCTGGGGTTTCTCGTTATGGCGTGACGCTGCCTGGTCCTTGACTTCGTCCTCTGTCCGTGTCCGGCCTTGTGCTTGGTCGTACTTTCCCCTTCCTCTTCGCGCTCCCTCGCGCCTTCCTCACCCCCCCCGACACGCCCACGTTTTTTCTCGGTCACATCATAGCCATTGCCCTGGGCGATTTGCACGGCGATTCTCGTCACGGCCTGCTTTGTCGATTCTTCCTATATATAGCCTCAACTCTTCCCATCCTTTTGGCCTCGTCTTTTCGTGTCCACCACAACTCTCCAACCTCCTCTTGCAACCCTCTTCATACAACTGTCGCAACGCTTGCCACTGGCAGCACCGCTTTCTATCCCCAACAAACACCTACCACACAAATTCCTTTCCTCCACAATTTTTCTTCTTTTTTCTTACCCCCTTCACAACCGCCATGGATATCAAGGAGATCGCCACTCTCGTCAGCCACTGCTGCTCGTACTGTTGCCGTGCCGCTGACCTCGGCTCGCACGATTACTGCGGCGGCAGCAAGAACTGCCACCACTGCCCGTCGTAGTTGGCGCGCAGAGCACTGCCAACCCCAGTGTAAAGAGTATCTTTTCAACCCCTTTGACGCAACTCTTTGCTCTCGCTCTCTTCCTGCCTTCTCCACCCTTTCCCTGTGTCTCCCGGTGGCATGGTTGGCCGTGTCTTGGCACGTCCGCCTTCAGTACGCAATCGGCCAAGGCACCAAGCCTAGAGAAGAAACAGACATAACCCTGCCCCAATCATATTCATCCTCCCTTTCCCTTTCCTTTCCTTTCTTCTCTTTTTTATACTAATATGTTCAGATCCGGGGCTTGCACCATGCATCAACAGCAGGCCGACACATTGGTCCATGCATGAGGCTGCAGCTTGGGGAGGCAGCATCCAATCCTTGCGCTCGCAGTTGCATGCCTGCACCTCGACTGCTACGTGCCGCTGCACCCCTCTTTGTCTCCCTCTCCTGTCAGTTCTCAGCTCTTATGGTCGAACCCTCCATGGCCAATCATCAGGCAAAATCAGACAAAATCAGAGAAAACCAGAGAAAAGCCGCCCAACCGAGGACCACACCGTGAACTCACCCAATGCCGTCCCGGCGACACCGGCTTCTCACCAGGATGAAGAGACTGGCCAGGACAGCCGCCTCCCCAAGCTTTCAGCCCTAGCAACTCTGTTTTCACTTTCACCGCATTTTTGTTTTGTTTTTTGTTTTCTTTTCTTCTTTTCCATTTCTTCTTTTCCCCTTCTTCTTTTTTAACGGCCCAATGTTCATATACCCCCTTCCCCTCTTCACTTCATCAGTCCACTCTTGTACTACCCATACTTTTCACCAGCCGGGTGCTGTCCTTAGCATTACCCCTTGTCTACCGGACAGACGATTGCATGCTGGGTGTACGTCGTACATTGCATACTCGATGTACATCGCATGCTGCAAAAAAAGGTCTGTAGCTGTGCCCAGCACATTTTCTCGTTTCCTTTTCACTCCACCCTTTTCTCTGTTTTTTGGCCTTGTTCTGTCTTGTCCTGTTTTTCATAACGATGGTATGGGTTTATATGACTCTGTGTCTTGGTATTCATGAGTATTGTGACATTCGTTTACGGGTTCCGCAGGGTGTCAGGGACACCCATTCAAGAGGCTTTAGAATGCACCTTTTTTGGAATATATGTATCTTATCTTTGGCAGCATTTATCCACTTGAACATATGGCAGCCTCTCCATCTTGATTATTTTTGCTGTCTTTCTTTCTATTCCGAATACGGCTCTCTGCCTGGATGAAGCAGGCAGTGCACACGGCGCAACAAATGCTGCTCCTCTTTTGTACTCCGTACTTCCTACTCGATCCGGCTTTTATTGACAAACCATTGACAGACGATTTGCTTGCATGCATTTCGTCGCAGTCCACGTCTCTCCAAGACGGCTCTATGCATTCTGTCCCGCATGTCTGTCATATATGCTGCATGCATTCTATATTTTTTTTTCAGCATACACCCGCAGAGGGCTTGCAGAGGGCCAGGGCTCTTGACAGGGGCACAGGCCGCCTGGGCAGCGTGCCGTTTTCCTCTTTCGGACAGCAAGAATTTTTTTGCAGCGTATTTCAAAAGATGGGCACACTACTCAGTAGGTGCACGTTTTGAGAATATGTGATAACCAAGAGAGTTGGCAGTCAACGGTCGCGGTCCACTTGGCTTCTCAACTTCATGATTGCCATGGATGTTGCGGACGTCATTGATACGGGCAGTCAAGGCAACTTTGAATAGATACGAGCAGCTCCAAAGGGGGCAATGCCTTCGTGGAACATTCTTGCTGTCGTTAGCTTAGCAAAGGGCAGCAATCACAAATTGGGCGTGTGCACAGCTGGGACATGTCATTTTGCATGTATCCCTAAGACAGAAAAAAGACTGGTTCTCGCCAATATTGGAGTCCTAAAACGAAGACATGAAAGAATAAACGACTATGGGTATGGAGACAAAGATGAAAGAAAAATAAGAGAAAAGGAGAAAAGAAAAGAAGAAAAGAAAAGAAAACAAGACATACAGCCTTCACACGAGGCCCAGCCCAAGATATGTGTATCCCTCACCAACAAGCAGAATCATTTGAAGCGGTTCAACGAGCTTCGCAGCTTCGGCGCCGAAGAGACCATCCATCGTCTTCTCCACTCTCCTTGGCGCTGCAAACTGCTTTTCACCTTTTGCATGCCACCCTTGCAGCAGGGGACACCAAGTCGCCGCAGGCAGCCACGCCCTCCTGCTGCCGGCAGGCTCTTGGCTTTCGTTTACTCTGAATGGCACAGCCGCCTAGTCTCCCACTTCAGCGGTGTCCACCAGCCTTCCATTCGGTACTCACGTGAAAGAGGGGTGAGGGCAGGGTTTTTTTGCAGAGGATGGGGAAAAAATGCAGAGTGCAGGATGCAGGATGCAGAATGCAAATAGCGTGGCCGCAACGACGCGTGATGCAGTGATGCAGCATTGTTCTGTTGTCCTTTGTTTCTCTGGACACCTCGTTTCGCGTGGCTGCCCAACGTTGTCCAAATGGGACCTGCTGCATCATGACTGCGCACGTGAGAATGATCCCCCTTGCATGCTTCCGTCGACCTCACCGAAGAGTCCGGACATTCATATCCGATGCGGGGTGTGAGCGTTTGACGAGCTCTAGCGGTGTACTTCTGCTGTTCGTGTGTAAAGATGCACATGCACACGCACACGAACATGCACACGCCATGCCCCGTGTCTAGTACAGACTGACAAATATGGCTGAAATGCTCGCCTTGTCGTACTTGACGTATTTGCCCTTGCCCTTGTCGACGTCGTGGTAGCGGTCCCAGAACCGGTTGTACAGCGGCTCCAGCATCTGCTGAATGTCGCGCGCAAAAGCCTGCCGGACCTCGCGCTCCATGCTAAAGGCCCGGTGCTTGGCCACCATGTCGTCAAAGGGACACGTTGAACGCCGTAAACTTGCTTTTGATGTTCTCCTTGTCTTTGGATGACAGGCCGCGCAGGATTGACGCCGAGTCCACGCCGTTCTGGCCCGAGGCCGGCCGGCCACCGCTGCTCCCACCGCCACCGCTAGGGCCGCGGTTCGTGTGGATCACATCAAACAGGTGCATCGAAACATCCTTGCATGTCTCCGTGTACAGAGCGGTTGCCTTTTTGCGCCACGGCTCGAGCACATTGGCTTGCCGAGACTCGAGCAGCGGCGCCAGGTCTGAATCGCGGATCATGCGATCCACAATGGCAATGCTGTTGGCCAGAAATACGCCGACGACGGGCTTGCGCGCCCTGCGTGGCGCGCGCACGTGCATCCAACGCAGACAGCAACGCATCCAGAGTGTCGGCACAGTAATGCGCAAATATCTCGCGGCCGTCGGCACCGACATCAAAGGACGCAAGGCTCGGGATCGCATCGGACGCACCGGCACCGCCACGTGGTGCGGCACCGGCCCGCCAGCCACCGTCGCCAAGCGAAATCATAATGCTCGAAATCGGCCGCAAGAAGTCCACCATGGTCTGTAGGCGCTGCACTGGTCTCTGAAAACAAATAGGCAAGGGCCCGCCGTCCAGAGGCAGTGTCTGCAGCCCGTTCACGCGCGCGCTTTGTGTCTTCGAGGAGCTCGCCCAGCGACGACTTGGCGGTATCGCGGACGGGTTTGAGGAGCGACGCCAGGGCCGACTTGAGCTCGCCCGTGCGGGTCTCGAGCTGGTTGGAAAGGTTGGAGATAATCTCCACGACCTCGTAGGCCAGGTAGCAATCGGTCTGCGGGTGGGCCTTGATGTGGCTGTTGAGCTCGCGCAGGGTGCGGGCCAGTTCGTTGAGAGCGCCCTGGCAAGCGCCCTGGAAGACGGGTGCCCAGTCGTCGCGCGTAAAGATGCTGCAAATGTTCTCGTACTCGGCAATAAACATGCCCTCCATGGACTGCGCGTACATGCCAATGCCGTTGGTGCCGGCGCGGTAGATGGCGTCGACGGTCTTCTTCTTGGTCGTGTTGACGCTAGCCGCGGCCGAGTTCTTGAGCGTGTTGGCCAGGTAAGGCCCGCGGATATCGGCGTAGATACGGGCCACGGGAGACTCCTGGTTGCCCGAACCTACCGACAGCATCGAAGCACCTGCCGATCCCTGCCCGCCTGCTCCGCCGCTGCCGCCATTGCGAGGGACGATGTCAGATGGGCATTGATAAGACCCAGACGCGACGTCGTGTCCTGCGACAGCAGTGGGAAGGGTTTGTTCTTCGTGACAAAGTGAAGGGGCTCGATCTCACGCGGGGTCTCGGCGCGCAGCAGCTGGTCAAAGTAGCCCTCGAGCTGGGCGTTGGCGGACATGATTGAGGCGCTGCAGGTCGCCAATCGTCTGCTGCGTCGAGCGGATGTTGGAGGCCTTCATCTCGTTGAGCGAGCGCTCGAGGCGCTGGACGGACGAGAGGTACTTGGAGAGGCCGGCCTTTTCGGGCCCGGCGCGGATGATCCGCTCCTCCTCGTTCTTGTTCTCGGCCGGCTGCCGCAGGCGTTCAATGGCCGCAATGACGCTCTCAATGTCTGCCAAGGTTAGCATTTGCCAACGTTTCGATCCCTTTTCTTCTTTCTCTTCTCTTTCTCTTCTCTTTCCCTTCCATCTCAATCCCAGCATTTTATTATCCAACTTCCCGTCCGCTTCGGTGACGCACTGTTTCCGAGGGTCTGCAGCCGCTTCGTCTCGCCGCTCAGCGGCCCAGCCACCTCGCGAACGCTCTTGCCCGTGGCATCGAGGCGGTTGAGGCAGGCCTCGATCTTCTTGGTCAGCTGCGATGTCTTTTCGAGCCGGGAGCTGAGGACGTCGACTTCGGCGCGCGCCTCTTCCTCGGCGGCGTGGCGCTGGCCCAGGCTGGCGCTCGTGCCGCTGGGCGTCAGGCCGACGGCCATCATGCGGATGCGCGACGACAGGTACGAATTGCGACGAGAGGCGGCGGTGAGGGTGGTGAATGACGAGAGCCGGGAGCCAGACGGAGAGCGGGGCGAGGGCAACGGCGATGTGGAGGCTGGATAGGGGTAGGGGCTGTTGTCGATGTCAATTGGGAAGGCGCGCTTCGAAACGGTTGGTGAGGAAGGCGCGACCGAGGCTGCCAGTGATGCGCTGTTGCCGTAGCTGGCATCTCGGCGCCAGGAGGATGGCGCCCACTGTAGGTCGACATGGTGGCTTTTGCGGAGAACTGAGAGCAACTGCCCTCGTTCACTAGAGCACCGGAATTACAGCGCTCCGAGGCCCGCTGGAGCTTGCGAAAAGTGGGGTGCTTCCAGCACTCTCTCCGCCGCTAAACTTTTGTCAACAAACAGCTCTCACGATGTCCAAAAAAAGGCTTCATTCAGTATTCATGATTGATGCAGAAGGCAGGATGAGCAACAATACAAACATCGACATGCGATGCCACAACACCAAAGAGCGACCCACAGCGGCCAGTCTGCATACATTACCCAAAGACCACGCGTGTCCATAACGCGCCTCGCTCTATAGCCCCAGCTATTTGCCGAAACCTCTTCCCAGACACCAAGCTCGCCCGTCTGCTCTGCGCGGGTCACTCTGCGTCCCCTTCTTCCCTTTTCCCGTTCTTTCCGTTCTTCCAGTTCCGCGATAAAGAAACGCTCCTCGGATGGTTCACATTTTGCCTCGTTGCGAGCACGTGAGCTCGTCTCATAACTTGACCTGTGTTCTAGCCGGCCTAACCTGCTTCGCCGCAAAATAATCCTCGACCAGCCGCGCTACACGGTCGACGAATTGTGTGGATCTCGGCCCTCGTTGCGTTATACGCTGGTGCAAGAACTTATGTGGTCGCCAGACCGCCCGTCAACCGTGCCTGTCCGGGGTAGACGGCGATGGCGTAGTCTGCGCTGCTGAGGCCCAGCTCCGCGATCTCCATGGCCACATGGTCCCCAGGCGGGAACGGGCGTGCTGTTTCTCTTTGTCCTGGACGAGCTCGATGCCCCAGAAGAAGCCGCGTCCGCGGAATGTCGCCGACATGGGGATGGTTTCCCAGGCGCTGGGCAAGAAGGCTGGCAAGGGCCGGCCCAGCTCGCGCACATTGGCCAGCAGGTTCTCCTCGGCAATGATTTGCTGCACGGCGAGGGCAGCGGCACAGCCGACGGGGTGGCCCTGGTAGGTGTGTCCGTGGACAAAGGCGCCCGTGCCCTTGGTCAGGGTATCAACAATGTCGTGGCTGGCCAGGACGCCCGCAATGGGCTGATAACCGCCTCCGATGCACTTGCCAATGGTCTGGATGTCGGGCACAACGCCCTCCTGTTGCCAGGCGTGCACGGTGCCGGTGCGTCCCATGCCGCACATGACCTCGTCGAATATCAAGAGCGCACCATACTTGCGACAACACAGCCTGGATGGCTTTGAAGTAGCCAGGAACAGAGGGCACTGCTCTCGAGAGCCTATGGCATGTCAGAATGGCTGTCTTAAAGTCCTACGGCTGGAGAGAGAGAGAGAGAGAGCTTGGGCATAGGGAAACTTACTGCACCCACGATAGGCTCGGCAACAAAGGCACAGACGGTCTCTGGGGCCCAGGCGCTGAACTCAGCGGTCCAATTCGGCAGCCAGCCGGGCCACATACTGGGCATCGGACTCGCACGCAGCCTTGCCCGCGATAAGAGAAGCACGGCGATACGTGCCGTGACGTTGCTGGGCATCAGCGGCTCAAAGAACTGTCGCCGCGCCTCGTGGCCGCCCACGGCCAGCGCGCCCAGCGTGATGCCGTGGTAGGATTGGTTGCGCGCAATGAAGCGCGTGCGCCGCGGCTCGGGATGCGGGCCTTTTCCAGAAAATACTGACGCGCCAGCTTCATGGCCGCCTCCATGGCCTCGGAACCCGAGCAGACAATGAACGCGCGCGCCATGTGGCCCGCCGGTCGAGTCGACGAGGAAGCGGCAGCAGCTGCTCGCAGGCCGTGCTCGTGTAGAAGATGGTGGTGCGCAGTAGGCAACCGTCTTCATCTGTGCTAGGACGGGCCTCGGCCACGCGAGCATCGCCATGCCCGATGCAGGCGACGGCGGCTCCTCCGGAGGCGTCGAGGATGCGCCGGCCGTCGTCGAGGACGAGGTAGCTGCCTTTCGCCACGGACAATGGCCGGAAATGCGAGGCGCAGCTGTCGATGGAGACAGCCGATGAGGGCGTAGGAGGTACTGGGTGCAGGCTCATCCTGCTTCTCTGCTGGCTGTCGAGATACCACAGTGCCCAGCCGGCCTGTTTCTTGCATGATCGTGCGGGCGAGTGTGAAATGTAATGGAAGGGCGGTATGATGCAGCAGGAAAAATAAAAGGCAAAAAGAAAGTGAACGGCCCGCAGTGGATGAGAAGTTGAATGAGGAGAAGTTAACTTGGAACAAGGGCCGGCGTCTTTGTAGATATAGTAATGCCACGAGCGCCGCCGCTACACTAAGGGCCTCGACTCCAGTTCCGAAGCGGGGATCCGACTGCTCGATAGCGAAAGCAAACGGCATCTGTCGAGTAAACAGGTTGAGCGGGCATTTTCCTGTTTTGTCCACACGAACAAACTCTGACCAGCGCCAGGGGATGTCGCGCCCGCATGGCACAGGGGCTAAGATGTGGACAAACACGCATGCAGCCCGGCCACGGGCCAAATACCGCCAATCAGACTCGCAGTAATTTTTGGGCTTCTCGTTACCCAGTTTTATATTTCAGACTCAAATTCGAGACTGCCGACATACAGAAACCTGGCAAAGAACAAGCAGGTGGTGACTAGCCTGGCCTCATGCGAGCGGACCACGGCTAGGTGCAGAGCCAGTAACCTGACCTGTCAAAGGCAGTTCTTGCTGCAGCGTCTGCTCGTTTGTCGTTGCAGTTTTGTTCTTGATGGTTCTACTTGAGACTCCTTATCACTTTTTTGTAAGTCGCACTTTCCTTTTCTGTTGTGTACGAGTGGAGGACGCCCTTTCTCCATTTGTTTCCTCGACCGCGCCTTCCGCTTTATTTCCTTGCTATGACGTCTGTACTTTCCCTTCTTTCCCGAGTCACTTATACCCTCGCACCTGCCCCACTCGTGTGTCGACCTGCCACCCTTTACATTCTTGTCATGCCGCCGTTAACTTTCCTCACAATGTCCAGCAGAACACAACCTCGCGATGCTTACTCACAAGGCCATTCTCAGCCGCCCACACCCTGACATCCATGTTTGCTCACCAATCCTCACGCGTCCTGCGTCTGTCGGTCGGTGCAGCGGGTATTAGTGCTCGACAAATATTGCCTGATTCGGTAATTTGTAAGCTGAAAAGGCATCAAAAAGCACACGCTGATTGCTATCACAGCCTGCTTGCCAATTAATGCACAGCCAGGCAGCATAACATCACTGCTTCTGCTGATCATCTTCCCACTTCGCTTAGGTGAGGTGGACTTTGTATCTCGACAAAGTGACACAGGAGTTCCCGTTATAGAGTCTGGTTTTACTGTCTGCCAAGTGCTGCATATCGGCTCGGGACTCGAGGCGCTTGTCACGTCACAAGTCGTGAACGGTAACCAACAAGAAAGCAACTCCCGTTCCGCTTGCTGCCGTTGCTGGGCCGTTGAGCATCCAAAATCGCATATCACGCGAACCCTCACACGCGTAAAGGCTAGGAAGCACGAGTTTCGTGTAGCACAGCTTATACGTATGACGTCGCACAGTCACTCTAAACTTCATGATCCAAAAGAAAACAGCCAGGGCAAACAAAGAAGATGGTTAATGCTTTCCATTTCCGTTTCCTGTTGTGACACGTGAAGGTCTGCAGCTGCATGCTACTGTGGTACCCGTTTGCTCCTACAAACCTAAAGGGCTTAGACAACCAGTGTGGCCGTCCTATATGCAATGTAACAACACCGCCTTCCCTCCTTTGTCCATGTTCTCTTGCAGCCTTTGCCATATTTGCACCTTTTTCTTCAAGAATAGGCTTAACTTGTCTGTTTTCGTAGCAACGAGCACCGTATACACCCGCTGTTGGCCAGCCCGTGGCTGTCCATATTGCTGTACGGCGAGTCCGTCACACGCACACATTTTTGTATCACACGGGGCAATTCTTCCGTCTCCGAAAAAATGATGTACAGTTTTCTTTTTTAGAGTACGTCGTGCATAGAGGTCGCATTGTTTCCGACAAGGAATACCTCACTGCAGTCGAGGCCGTCTGTTCATAATGTTTTCGTCTTCTCTCTTCTCCTTTTTTTCAAAACAGACATAATACCATGGCGGTGTGACGAAGGAAATGAGCGGGTTGGGCTCGACAAGCCTCATGCGCTGCGGCCAGGTATCGTTCCATGCTGCATGCGGCGAGCCACTTCGTGTCTGCACAGAGCTCTGTCGTTTGTAATGCCCAACTCTTCGTTTTTGTGAACGCGATGGCGAGCCGAGCAACAACCTGCATGCAGCTTTGGCAAGATAACAACCTTGAAGCCGCGACAAGCCGCACCTGCTGGTCTCTGGCCCAGCCTGCAACACCTTCTTTTCGGCATAGACAACTGTGATAAAAGCCGGAGCGGGAACGCCAGGGTCAGGCGCCCAACTGCAAACGACGTAGCCAAACGGTGCTGGTTGGTCCCTTTGCCCTGCACCCTGCATAAAAAACAGCGCTAGTAACGAGGTGCGTTATCGTACCCGCAGAGACGATGCGCGATGAACGAGGTGGGCGAGGAATCGTGGGGATTGGATGGCAGTCATCAGTGTCTTGTTCGGATGAAAACACCGGATATATACATAAATCGGGTTTGTACATATTCCGTCTCGGTACTCCGTACATTGGGGTGGATCTAGTGCACGGACCCACAAGGCGCGGCAAGGGCGAAGGAGAAAACCACTTAACGCGTAAACGCGTCCACGACGCGTCTATCCTGCCACCTCTAGCACGGGTCGTTCCTGCACCTCATTAAACCCTTTTCCCCTCCAGGGGAGGGAAGGAGCACTCGTTGCTGTTTTGCACTCCCACCTTCCTGGCCTTGTCGCCTTTGCTCCTTCCGTTGATTCACTCTTGCGGTGTTGTCCTTCCTGCATCATTCACACTCGCTTCCCCCAGCTCCAATTTGCTCCAATTTCAAGCCTCATCTGCTTAAACACATCCATTCTCCATTCTCCATCTGCAACACAGCCTGCCACCACCACCCGATTGCTGGCACAATGGACAGCCTCCTGCTCCGCGACAATGCGGTGCGCGACCGTGTCCGCCAGGCGGAGGAGTTTCTCGATCCCAGTACGTTGGCGATACCTTTTGTGCCTCTCGTTGGGACTCTTTTGTTTTTGGGGGGGCTTCATGCCGCCAAAAGTGCCTCGCCTGCTAACCGCATCCCATCCAGACGACCAGAATGTCCGCACATACCGTCCCAGCATCATCACGATGCTGCAGAAGAACCAGCGCCGCCTCGTGGTCAACATCGACCACGTCCGCGATCAACGGCCCGAGATGGCCGATGGCCTGCTGATGCAGCCCTTTGACTACACACTGGCCTTCAACGAGGCTCTCAAGAAAATTGTCAAGACCATTCCCAGCGCTCGGCCCGACCAGACGGACGAAGACGTGCCCTACTATTGCGCCTGGGCCGGCAGCTTCGGCATGCACGCGTGCAACCCGCGCACGCTGTCGTCGCAGCACCTGAACCAAATGGTGTCCATCGAGGGCATCGTCACGCGCTGCTCGCTGATCCACCCCAAGATCGTCAAGAGTGTGCATCACAGCGCCGCCAGCGACAAGTTCTTTTACCGCGAGTACCGCGACCAGACCATGACCAACGGTGCCACTACGACCAGCGCCTACCCGCAGCAGGACGACGAGGGCAACCCTCTGACCACCGAGTACGGCTTTTCGACGTACCGCGACAACCAGACCATCTCCATCCAGGAGATGCCCGAGCGCGCCCCGGCGGGCCAGCTGCCGCGGGGTGTCGACGTCATGCTGGACGACGACCTGGTGGACCGCGTCAAGCCGGGCGACCGTGTGCAGATTGTGGGTATTTTCCGCACGCTCGGAAACCGCAACACCAACCACAGCAGCGCCCTGTTCAAGACGCTACTGCTGGCCAACAACGTTGTGCTGCTGTCGTCCAAGGCGGGCGGCGGCATTTCCACTGTCGATATCACCGACACGGACCTGCGCAACATCAACAAGATTGCCAAGAAGAAGAACCTGTTTGAGCTGCTTTCGCAGTCGCTCGCTCCCAGTATTTACGGCCATGACCACATCAAGAGGGCGGTGCTGCTGATGTTGCTGGGCGGCATGGAGAAGAACCTGGAGAACGGCACCCATTTGCGTGGTGACATCAACATTCTGATGGTCGGCGACCCTTCGACGGCCAAGTCGCAGCTGCTGCGCTTCGTGCTCAACACAGCTCCTCTGGCCATTGCTACGACGGGCCGTGGTTCGTCCGGCGTCGGTCTGACGGCCGCGGTGACGACGGACAAGGAGACGGGCGAGCGTCGTCTCGAGGCCGGTGCCATGGTCATGGCAGACCGCGGCGTGGTCTGCATCGATGAGTTTGACAAGATGTCGGACATTGACCGCGTGGCTATTCACGAAGTCATGGAGCAGCAGACGGTTACCATTGCCAAGGCCGGCATCCACACGTCACTCAACGCCCGCTGCAGTGTTGTTGCCGCCGCCAACCCCGTCTTTGGCCAGTACGACCCGCACAAGGACCCGCACAAGAACATTGCCCTCCCCGACTCGCTCCTGTCGCGTTTCGATTTGCTGTTTGTCGTCACAGACGACATTGAGGACACGCGCGATCGCCAAGATCTCGGAGCACGTGCTGCGCATGCACCGCTACCGCCAGCCCGGCACTGAGGAGGGTGCCCCTGTGCGTGAGACGGGCCAGCAGGCCCTCTCTGTTGGCATGCAGAGCCAGGCCGGCGCGTCGCAGCGCCCACAGACGTGTTTGAGAAGCACAACGATATGCTGCACGCCGGCGTGAACGGCGTGTCCTCGGGCCGTGGCCGGCCTGCCGCCAACAAGAAAAAGGAGCTGCTGAGCATCCCCTTCCTGAAGAAGTACCATACACTACGCCAAGACGCGTGTGCGTCCCGTCCTGACACAAGAAGCGTCGGACCGCATCTCGGATATTTACGTCGCGCTGCGCAACGACGAGATGGAGGGCAACCAGCGCCGCACGAGCCCCATGACTGTGCGTACTCTCGAGACGATCATCCGTCTAGCCACGGCCCATGCCAAGTCACGGCTGTCGAACCGTGTCGAGGAACGCGATGCCCTGGCTGCCGAGGCCATTCTGCGGTTTGCCCTCTTCAAGGAGGTGGTCGAGGACGAGTCGCGCCCGCAAGAAGCGAAAGACGCGTACGCTGGAGGACGCTGACCGCATGGACACGGACAGTGGCCGACGACGACGATGACGACGAGTCTGGTGGTGAGGTGTTGACGCAACCGACGGAACCTTCCGCCAGGCCGGTGCTACTGCCGCCAGTGGCGCTCGGGCAACGCGTGCTTCGGCACGGACACGCGGCAGCCAGCGGGCCAGCAGCAGCAGGCGACGGCAACGAGGAGGAAAGAGCAGGAGGAGGAGGAGGAGGAGGCAGTTCGCGCCTACTCCTTCGCGGCGGTCGGGCCGCACAGGACGTGGCGCCGCGCAGACGCAGTCGAGCGCATCGTTTGCCTCGTCGCTGCCAGCCATCGCGTCTGGTGTCGTCGCCGTCGCAGTCAAGACAAGCCACGCAGGCCTCGGCTGAGGATGCTGAGGACGCCGAGGACGCCGAGGGCGATGACGACGATGCCGATGAGCTCGCCGATAACGCAGCCTCGCTTCAGCATTGCGCCGGCTGCTCCCAGCCACGCTGGCGGCGCCCCGCATGGCCCAGTTCCGCCGCCTGCTGGGCCCAGCTACAGAGCACCGACCTGTTCCAGGACGACTCCTGCGTCGGTCGACGATATTGTCGCGTCCGTCAACCAGAAGGCTGGCGTCGGGCGGTTCCTCCCAGAGCGGCGGTGCCTTTTCCAAGGCCGACGCCATTCTTGCCCTCTCGCAGATGGACAAGGACAACCAGATCATGTATGTTGCACTCCCCCTCCCATTTCTCACGAATCTCAGATCTACGTACGATACTAACAAAGACGTCTAGGTACACCGGTGGCAACTTGGTCTACCGCCTCTAAGAGTTTCACAAGGAGGGCTGGTATGGTTTGAAGACGGGATAATGGCTTGTGATGCACACTGGCGTTTCTGGTAGAGGGGGCATATTGTTTCTTTTACGTGTTTTGTGCCATGTAAATCTGCATTTGAGATATTCCTGTATGCCATGTTCATGTATGCCGAACCACCACGATTCGATTTGCACGTGTTGAATGTTTGAATGGCTCTACACAAAAGTGCCAATTATTAAATATATTCTCAAGAGGAAATGGTCAAAAGTCTATGTCTATACTCCCGTATGAGTGCCGCTGTTCGTATCCACGCTTTTTCCAGCTTAAAAAGAAAAGGAAAGAAAAGCACCAAAGCAAAGCCAAAAAGCCTCCCGTCTTTTTTCCCTCGGCTATTCTTTGAAACGAAACCTGAAAATGAGATGAGTGGCTGTTGCGCTGTTGTGATCATCGTTGATGCTGGGGAGCGCCCCTCGCACAGGCTCGTCATTACTGCTTCAAGAGGCCCCGGCTCTTGAGGAGCGACCTCGTATGCGGCGTAGCGGTCGTCCACACGGACGCCGTTCCACGTCTCGCGTCCCTTCGGCATCTCGCCCAGGACGGGAACGCCCACTTGCTTCAATCGCAAAGCTGGCGGCAACGTTGCCCAAGCGGCAGCCTCGTCGAGACCTCTTGCCCCGTGCGACCGCGACGTGAACCCACCGAGGAAAGCGTTGCCGGCCCGTCGGGTCAACAACCTCGAGCCTTTTCGTCGGTGCGCAGTCGCTGTTTTCTGCGCCGCCAGCCCCCATCTCTGCGGCGTCGCCGGACACGGCCGGGATCCAGAGCTCCACGCCCGAGTCAATCTCAACCTCGTCGCGCGCAATCAATCCCTCCTCCGTCTGCATCAGCCCCGCGAACAGCGCCTCCATGTCGATGTCAGGCCGCAGGCCGCCCGTGCAGGTCTTGTTTGGGCGCAGCCGGCTTCTTCTCTTTTTTCTTTGGTGCTTCTGCTGGTCTTGCTCTTATCTGAGCGCAGGTTGCCGCCGTCCTCCGTTCTTGGCCGACGTAGCAGCCGTGCTCGGCAGCACGCACCACCAGAGCATACGACTGCAGCGGCATAGCGACAGCAGTTGCTCGCAGGCGCGCTCCACGGCGGCCTTGGACAGCTTCCCCGTCTCGGGATCCATGCCTTATGCGGGTCGCCCATGTACGCGGCCATTCTGTGTGGTTGGGACTGCAGACATCGACGCGGGCAGCGTGTTAGTGCAGTCGAGGAGCTCGTCCGGTGTGCATCCCCGGTGGCACCGGCTCCAAATAAAGTAAGGCCGGGCGAGAACTGCTGCAGCCAAAGGGTGGTCGGGCCCGAGGGCGTCGATCGCCTTGCGGCGCTGATTGATGTCCTCGACAAGATCGCGGCACCGCGACGCGGAGCTGAGAATGTGGAATGCGCGGGCTTCAGCAGCGACCGGTGGCAAGTCTTCTGCCGTCAGGACGCTCTTTGGCGTCATGTAGCGGAAAGCACGGCCGCTCGGCCTCGTCGGTAGCCGTTCCACCCCCGCGTGGTGAGGCGGCCGGGGTCGTACCGCATGACAACTGCCGCTTCCAGCTCTCAATCAGATCGCCCATAGCCTCGGGAAAGTCGAACCCTTGTCGACGACCCAGCCGGACTGTTCGCGATAGTGTTGGAGGCAGGCGAGAAGAGGCGTGCACCGAGAGCGGGCCGTAGGCACCGCCGCCACCAGGATATCCCGTACTGGCGGCTTTGGTGGCAGATGACTCAATCTCGTCTACCAGGTTAGCATGAAACCCGTCCCGACAAGATATTCCTGCTGCGGAGGGCCAGCTTAGGGCAAAATCCCGTTCCAATCCGATTCACTCACCGACAATAAACATGCCCATCGTGACAAAGTCAGCGATCCCGTCGGGCAGCACCTCAGTCCTGCCTCCGTTCTGGAGGCCTACCGCACTCTCATTCGAGCCATCTGTAGAGCCTGTCTCGGCGGGCTGGGGCTTCTCGGGAGCGTCCGAGCTGTCCTCGTCGTTCTGCTTGAGTCCGAGGCTCTTGAGCGCCTGCTCGAGCCCGGACAGTGCCATCGAGTGGTACGGCGGGTGGCGGGGTTCAGACACGACAACGGGTCTGTGTCATACGCCAGGACAGGTCGGGTACTCGGGCAATCTGTCAACAAGGTATGCCGGCAGTCTAAAAAATATCGTCGGGGGGCTTGATATCGAGGTCTGCTTTCTCGAGGGTCTGGCCTTATCGATCTTCCGATTTGGTCAATGGGGGCAGCAAGGAAGCGCTAATGAGAAAAAAGGTGCTAAAAGAATAGGGGACGTTGGGGGAGCGGGTCTGTCGTTTCTTTTTCGTCTGGAGGACTGTTGTGACAGCGAGAATGTCGCAGCCAGATTGGTGCAAGTTGATGGGACAGACGAAAAGGCATAAACCGGGCAGAAAAGGGGGAGAAGAGAGAAGAGAGAAGAAGGCGTGCAAATGGAAAGAGCGCAGGTTTTCTTGACGCGAGAGCGGCGTGAGAAACAGAACGGGCAAGAGCCAGCTGTAGCGCTCAGCAGTCACCGCCGGTCTCGCTTTCCCCCTTTTGCAGGCCTTTAGCAGGGCGTGAGAGTCAGACTGGTTGGCGTCGAAGACGTTGCTGCTGCCGGACATGGACACGAATGCACACGTAATTCAGGCAAGAACGGCCGTAGACAGCATCGCACCTGCGTCGACGAGACTGGACGAACAGAAACAGAAGAGACGCTACAATGTGTCCAAGTCGGGCAAGAGCGACCAGCAATGAGCTGAACCTTCCTGCACGAGGGTAATTCGAGTAGTCTTTGAACTGGTGCGCAGGCACTTTTAATGCACACCACCTGCAGCTGCACTTCACGCCTGCAACCCCTCCAAATGCAGGCGGAGAAAAGCAACCAGCGCCGCGGGCATCCGTCATATTCGAGAAGCATTTTCCCTGCCGTCTGCAGAAACTACGGCGTTATTTTCTAAGTTTTTTTTTTTTTTTTTTTTTTTTTTTTTTTTCCTTCCGCGCCAATACCCCCTTCTCGTGCCTGCCATTTTGACCTGAAAATGACTAAGAGGGCGTGGCAGGTGGGTGGGGAGTGGCTCTAGCGCGAAGCTCCTGGCACAGTGGTCGGAGAAGTCGCTGTGCAACGGAAGGCACGCCCGGGCGCCTCCTTCCACTTCATCAGGGTAGAGGCTACGCACATCGCGCAAATCTGTCAGAAGAGTGCAGGACGCTTGCAGCAAACCCATCAACCGTTTTTATCATCTCGCGATCTCGCCCTTGTCAGCAGCAGCCTTTCCGCCCTCCGCCTTTCGGCCTTTCTCGATCCCCTTTCCCGATTTCCAATTCCTTGCATCGCCGAACTTGTTCCTAGGACCTAGCTTGCCAGCTAGATTCTCTTGCTTTCAGCCTCCAGCAAGAGCAGCGTTTCTGCGAGTGTTTTCTGCCTCTTTTGCGACCTCCCACGTCTTTGCCGTCCTCGCCGTCCTCAGTCCTCCGTCTTTGCTCCCTGCTGCATCGCCAGCTCCCGTCCATCACCTCTCTCGCCTTTGTTCGAGCAAGCGTTCGCCCTCTTCCACCCCGACATCCCCCCCCCCCTCATTTGCCTGCCACCCCGAAATTCGCCCACGATGGCGACCAACAACATGAACAACCTGACAACGCTCAATTCAAGCGGTAAATTCTCACCCTGCTTTCCATTTGGCTTCCATCGCCAATTTTTCCGCACTGTTCACCGTTCCTTGTCGAGCGGACCGAAGCTAAAACCCCCTGTTCAGGCTCGAAGCTGCCACGGCCCGGCTCGAGGCACATTGGCGTTCGCTTCCACCATTGAGCTCCCCAGGGCCGTTCCCCAACTACTGCAACAGTCCATCGCCTCGCCTGGCCTCTGGCGGCTCTTCCGTCTCGACGCCTGCCCCTGCCTGCTGCTCCTGCAGCTGCCCCCAAAGCGGCGCCAGCACTGGCCGCCGAGCAGGCCGCCAAGGTCCAAGAGGGCTTCCGCGGCAACGCACGTTCCTGCTGATCACGACCAAGGCCAAGAAGCCCGACCTGACGGCCCGAGATGGCCGTGTACCAGGACCTGCTCAAGCCATCAACGAGGGCTCATGGCCGCCAGCGCTGTCAAGGACGCCAACCGCGGCTCTCCCGACTTTAACCAGCTCAGCGCCGTCTCCGAGGGTATTATGGTACTCGCCTGGGTCACGGTGGCCAACCGGCCATCGAAGCAGGTGAGAGGAGCGCTGGGTGCCGCCAGTTCTTTTGGCAACCGCGTGCTCAAGGAGTTCAAGGACAAGTGGGTTTCCCCTTCTTTCGCATTATCGCATTGTCGCATTAGAGGACAGACGACGACTAGTGAGGAACTTTGCTAACGTCTATCTTTCACAGGGACCCTCAGCAGGTCGAGTGGGTGCAGGCCTTTTACCAGGTGTTCCGCGACCTGGCCGAGTACACAAGGAGTACTTCAACACCGGCATCCTGTGGAACCCCAAGGTAAAGCCTGCGGCAGAGGCTGCCAAGGGAGGTTGCAGCAGCTGCATCGTCCGCCAGCGCCCCGTCGTCTACGCCTGCACCGCCTCCGCCGACCACCACCGGGGCCCGCCGCCTGTTCTGCAGATCAAGGAGGACTCTGCGCAGCAGTCCAACGGCGCTTCCGGCGGGCACCGCGCACGGCGCTGTGTTCTCGGAGATCAACCGTTGGCGCCGATGTGACCAAGGCCTGCGCAAAGTGACAAGTCGCAGATGACGCACAAGAACCCGGCGCTGCGGGCGAGCTCGACGGTGCCTGGTGGCTCGTCGCCTACGGCCGGCGCGCGCGGCAAGAGTTCCAGTTCCGGGTAAGAAGCCGAAGCCGGAGAGCATTGCGCGTCAAGAAGCCGGCCAAGGAAGGAGCTCGACGGCAACAGTGGACCATTAGAGAACTACGACAAGGAGTCAGGCGGCGGCGCTGGGCGGCCCATTGAGATCGAGGCCAGCATCAACCACTCGATCCTCATCAGGCAAGTGCTCCAACACGACGGTGATTATCCGCGGCAAGGGCAACGCCGTGACGCCTCGAGAACACGGACCCGCCTGTCACTGGTGGTGGAGACACTGGTGTCGTCGGTCGACGTGGTCAAGTTCCAAGAACTTTGCGGCTGCAGGTGCTGGGCACGATCCCGACGGTGATGCTCGACCAGGTGGACAGCGCGCAGGTGTACCTGAGCAAGGAGAGCACGTCCACGCGCGTCTTTATGAGCAAGACGGAGGGCGTCAACCTCAACATCTGCCGCCGGCCGAGGAGCTGGGCGTCGACGAGCAGGAGGGCGACTACAAGGAGGTGCCGCTGCCGTCGCAGATCTGCTCGTACTTTGACGCAGCCAAGGGCGAGCTCGTCAGCGAGATTGTGTCGCACGCCGGTTTAAGTGGCGGCAAGAAGGGAGTGCTGTATATCTGATCTGGGATGGTTGAAGTAGGTATTGAGACGAGCTGGGGGAGGAAACATTTTGTGGCTGCATGTTGTCTTTGTTTTGTGTGTACATTTTTTTATATTTTTATATTTTCGTGGCGGTCAATAGGAGCAGTGTTATGTCGCAGTGGTGTATTAAAGGACTGGTGGGTGCCTTTATATCACGTAGCAATTATGTGTATTTTTATGAATGGTACAAATTTGTGAATTGCTGATTATTTATTTTATTTATTATTTATTATTTTATTATTTTATTATTTTATTTATTTTATTATTTTATTATTTTATTATTTTATATTTTATTTGTTTTGTTGTTATTTTTTTTATTTCACTTTTAACTTCGTATTCCTTTCTTTAAATGCTACTACTTCAATTGTAATATATTCAGTCGATTGCCACACACAACAAAGTTACAGACATAAAAGGCAAAAAAAAAGTGTCCAGTATTTGTTAAAAATTATCATAGCAAATCTATCCAATCCATATGTCAAAGCTTTCTCATCCAGAAAGTCGCAGTATTGCTTTTCTTCGTGACAAAAAAGACAAAAATCCCACCCACGCGCCTTCTATCGCTGGGGTTCGCATCCGCCTCTAAAAAGCAAGAGTCGTAGCCGCTGCCGTTGCCAGGGCTGCTGTTGTAATCGCTGTTTGATATATATTTATGTTGGTAATTTGTTGAAAGGATTTTTGGTTTTGTTTCGCTTCGGGACCAAGCTTTTGTTTACAGCTTGGCCTTGGCGCGGCCTCGAGCGAAGGAGTCAGGAGCTCGCGGATGTCGTTGGCGGCCTCGTTCAGGTAGAAGGACATGCGGCTGAGCTGCCCAGGCCCTTGGAGACAATGTTGAAGTTGAGGCTGAAAGTCAAAGTTAGCATGGCCAATGAACACTGAAAGGGAGACAGGGAAAAGCGCGCGTGACATGGGACATACCTGTTTCTCGTTGATCATGTAGGCAATGCCGAAGCCCTCGTCAACAACCTGGCTCCATCCGTAGCCGTTGAAGTACTCGGAGCTCAGCTGGCTGGTGGACAGGAACCACTTGCTGGTAGTAGGCGTAGGCAGGGTCGGAGTAGATGGCGGGACGGCCTCGCCGGGCTCGAGGAGGTTTCTTCAGGCCGAACAGGTGGCGATCGACACCCATGCCGTCGAGGGCAGACGAGATGTACTCAATGTGGGAGGCGGGCAGCATCGCGGAAACAGCTTCTCGCGGGTCGCGTTGTCAATGCTGTCGTCGGCCATGGCCTTGCAGAAGGCAACCGAGGCCTCCGAGACCGAGCGGCAGGTCTCCGTGCGGCCGAGCTGGAAGAAGCGCGTGGCAGCGGACTCGTAAGTGGGGCGGTTCTTGCCGTACATCTTGAAGTAGGCCAGCTGGATGATCATCTGGACGTAGGCATCGGGCGAGACGCGGAACTTCTTGATGAGGCCCTTGCCGTAGCCCTGGTAGACTGGACAGCCAACTCGTGGCGGCCAATAATGTCTCTAAAGTGCTCGCCGGCAGCGGCAACGGTCTTGGACAGGTCGCCGTTCAGCTTGAACTCGACCGGGGCGGGCTCGGCAGGTCAGCGCGCACGCTCGCGGTTGTCAAAGTCGAGCTTGTTCTTGAAGATGGCCTCGTTGACCCCAGTCGTTGAGGCGGTGGGTGGGGGTGCCGTCCATCATGCTGTGCTCGCCCATGAAGCCGGCCGTGCCGTTGTCGCAGACAATGAACTGCAGGGGCTTGTCGAACCAGCGGTTGGAGCCGTTGCCGTGCCAGTACTGGTGGGCACGCTCCTCAAACGTGACGGGGCGGCCTCGTCGAGGCAGACGAGGAAGGCAGCCGAGTCAATGGCCTTGAGCGACTCGGCGTTGATGGCGAGGCCTCGATCAGGGCCTTGCGGGCGTCAGCCCAGACGTCGCGGTTCTCGGTGGTCAGGAAGCCGACGGGGGCAACGGGCTCCGAGGCAGCGTTGGAGGCGGCAGCCGACAGCTCGTAGACGCGGCGGAACTGGGCCTCGAGCTCGCTGGTGTTGAGCGGGCGGCCGGCGGCTTCGTGCACGACCTTGTAGAAACGGTTGTTGCGGACCACGACAATGTGCTTGTTGGCGGCCGGGTCGTGCTTCTCCGAGTGGTCCTTGGGGCGGGCAGCAATGCGGCCGCAGTTGAACATCCACTTGTAGCTGTCCATGCAGATGGGCACGCCCTTCATGTACTCGGGCTCGAGGGTGCCCTGGTCGACCATCTTCTTAAACTCGAGGGCGGCGGTTGGTGATGGCAGCCGCGCGCTTGGAGGGGTCGCGGCGGCGGCGGTCGTCGCGGTGGGAGTAGAAGTAGGAGACATAGGGGATGACGGGGTCGCGGTAGGCCAGATAGGCAGCGTCGTTCCACCACTCGGACAGCCAGTTCTTGATCTCGGGGTTGGCACGGCGCGCCAGCAGCTTCTCCTGCAGCTTCTCGCCGACACCGCCGGGGCGGATGAAGTCCTTGACGGCGGCCTCGCTCTTGGCTACGTCCTCGGCCGGGTAGAGGGCGCGGAGGGACTTGACGTAGCGGGCAGCGGTCTGCTCGAGAGTAGGACGGGCAGGCGCGCAGGGACTCCTGGAAGCGCAGCATGGGGCCTTTGGACTTGTCCTCGACGTAGCCTGGGGAGGGGCGTTGTTAGCGTGCGTGCCACAGAGGGAACGAAGGACAGAGGGAGGGATAGATGGAGCGAAAAAGACGAGGCTAGAAACGAGGTCCCCTAGAAGAGTAAAAGTGAGGCTATTCAGAACTTACCCTTGGGCAGCGCCTTGGTGCTGTTGTTTCTCTTGGCGGGAGCCATTGTGAATCTGGTCTGGGAGGGCGTTAGCAATTGCCTGAAGAAAGAACGTCTACTCGTGTGGCGGCGCTGCAAAGGCGAGGTTATGGCCACAACGGCGGGCCACGATCACAAGCTCGGAAAGCCGGCAGGGCACTCACAAGCTGGGTTCTCAGCAAACTGCTGGTGCTGGTGCTGGTACTCCGGAGCACAGACGACCTTGCCTCAGCGCGTGCAACTGCTGCAAACATCCCAAACAGGTGGTAGGAGACGTGGGTGAAAAGGTCGACGGCGGCGACGTTGGCTTGTGATAGGGGGGGGGAGAAGAAAAGAAGAGAGAAGGAAGGAGAGAAGCGTTCCTGTCGCGCGATGCGTGCTGGGGGTTTGTTTCTCTTTGTAGCGGGTTCGGGCAGGGAAGAGCGAGCCTGCTAAGATTAACTTTTCTCGTCAATAAAAGGGACTTGGGGCTGGTTTTGGATGTTTGGCCCTTGGCTCTTTCTTCTTTGAGAACGGTCGTGGTGGAGGGCGGTGCTAGGCCGATGGACATCGCCGAGGTGCTTTTCGGGAAAGAAGCAGGTGTGCGGGCAGGGCAGGCAGCGCGTGAAAGGGCAAGTGCGATGGGCGGACGTGACTAGTCAGACAGTGATGTGTATTTCTGTACAAGTAGCGTACAGTAGGTGCAACCAGTTCCACCCACTGTCTCTTACCCTCCCCACCACTAAATCACGAGCTGGGGATTGGCTGCGTAGCGGGTAGCGCCTGGCCTGCCTCGTTCCTTCCCCATGTGCCGACTGTGGCAGGCCGCCGGGGCAGAGGGAAGGCGCAAATGCCAGACAATACTCTACGCAGGAAGGCGCCCACCACACATACGGCAACATGGCATTGGGAAATCGAATGCAGAAGGCACTGCCGAAGTTCGCTTCGGCGGCACCTTCCCTTTCCTCAGCGCGAGTTGCGCCAGCAGAGGTCGCTCCTGCCATTCTCCATTCTCGTATCTCACACCTCACCCGGCAATCCAGAAAGAGCAAGAAGGAAAGCGAGGGAATAAAGGGCATGCCGGGGTGGCACCTTCTCTTGCTGTGTACGAGTAGCAGTGGTCTCGGTGTGCCTTCGGCCCCTGATGGATCCCGCCTTCCATTGAGCCGAGGTATCAAGGCTGCTCGGGAAAGCGTGGCCCTCTTGGGAGGCGACAGCGCCAGCGCGAACAAACGAAGGTGCCCAGAAAAAAATTGGAGACCGCCCTTTCCCCAAACCCCGAGCCCCCCAAACACCCCCACAGGTTGCTCCGTCTTAGCCTGGCGACTGGCCACGCTGGGCGCCTTTTGCGGCGGGATTCTGCGCTACGCAATTCCTTTCTGGGGAGCACTCTTTTCTTGCGGAGGGCTTGACGGAGAAGTGGCGTCTTTCTTTCTGACAATGATGGGGCTGCACGATCGAGTTTCTTTTTCTTTTCTTTCTTTTCGTGCTTTTCTGACTCGGCAACCGGCTTGCCGTGTTGCGTTCTGGACCGCGAGACGTGGACTTTGGGGAAAGAAAGTGGCTGTGAAAATCGTCAATGGACAGTTTGGAGAGACGCGGGGTTTTGGGGGTTCGAGGTTGACAGCAACACACGGCGTAAAAGGACTTACATGCGCTTTATGAGCTGTGTGTGGGCGAGCGTGACATCAGCCGTTTTGCGGGCGAAGGGACGTTGGGCTGCTCGCAGTGCACAAAGAGCACAGAGCACGCAAGGGTGAGCGGCCCGGACGACAAGCGAGCTGGCCTCGTGGCAATTTGATGTTTGCTCGGCTAGTTCCGCTGTCTCTACGAGGGGCTTGGGGTGTCTGGTGGTGATCTGTGGCTGACCAAGCGTGAAGCTGAGTGGTTTTTTTTTGGGAAGAAGCATCAAAGTGACGGTCGACTTGATCAACGACTTCTTTATACTAGGATATTCATCCATCCACACAAGGCGTGCCTCATTTATCGACAAAAATGCTGTGCCACATCGTGGGACGGCAGAGTATCATGGCCTTTGGGCACGAAAAGCAAAGGGTGAATTGCGGATAAGCCTCAGCATACGGACTATACAGAGCATATGTTCTCACACTTATCTCATACGTCTTTACGTCTTTACGTCTGTACGTATTTACATCACATAGAGCAGGGTGGCAGGAGACGTAAAACTAGAACATGTGGTTAATATAAAAAACATGACAGAAATAAGCAACAAGTGGTAAAATGACAAGATATAAAACGCCAATAACAGTGTCAGTAGTCTCGACCGCCAGACAAAGGAGACAGACACAAGGTGATATGAGCATCAGTCTCTGCCTCCTTTCTTTGCCGGGGTCGATTTTTTTGATCGTTGTCCCTCCTCCGCCCTTGTCCAAGTATAAAGAGCAAAACAGAAACCGAAACCAAAGCGAGAAGAAAAATAGAAAAATAGAAAAAAAAAACACACTTGCAGTTTGTCCCTTGGCACCCTTGGCGGTAAAATATAAAAGCACACAGTAGAAGAAACACTGAAAAGAAAACAGAAAGAAAAGGGCGAAAAAGACAGAAAAAAAGTCTTCCCCCCAACCCGTATCGTTGGTCCCGCACTTCACACTCCAAGTAAAATACTCTCCCCAGTTCACTCATCCCCGCAAAAAAGAGAACAAAAAAGAGAAAAAAAAGCAAAGAGTACAGAGTACTTTGCACATATTACACTCGGTTGCACACAACGCCTGCCTGCACTTGTGCGCTTACAGGTCCAGGCTCCGCACCGCACCAGGCGTTGGCGCTCAGCGGTTGCACACCGCCAGCCGGTGGTGCGGCCTGGAAGGCTAGCCGCTGGCCGTCGGTGAGAGCGTCCTGGGCCATGCGCAGGCCCTGGTCGCCGCCGGTGGATGCCGCCGCCTTGAGGTTGTCCTGGACCTCGCGCACACGGCGCTTAAAGGACAGGCGGTCGAGGAACAGCTGCTGGCGCGCACGCTCGAGCTCGCGGCGCTCGGCCTGCAGGATGGACTCCATCTCGTTAAAGTACTTGAGCTTAAGCTCCATCTTCTGGAGGGTGACGTTGACGGCTGCCGACACGAGGCGCGTCATCTCGCGCTCCTCGTGCGACGCCAGACCGCCGGCGCGCGCGCCAATCGAAGCCAGCGGTAGGTTGGCCAGGCTCTGCTGGGCGCTGACTGTTGTTGACGTTGTCGTCGTCGTCGTCGTCGTCTTGGTCGTCACCGTCAGGTCCGTTGACCGTGCAGCGCCGTCCACATCCATGGCGTCGTCAGCGTCGCCGCCGTCAGCCTTGGCAACCTCCTTGTCGCCGCCAGACGCGGCCTCGTCCGTGCTGCTGCTGCCGCCGCCGCCCGCTTCGAGCTTCTTCTGCAGGCCGCGCTTTAGCTCGTCCAGCGACTTGCTGGCAGCCGCCGCCGTGCTTGCTGGGTCTGCCAGGCTGGCCAGGAAGCCAATCACCGACATGACCGGGTTGTCGGCCTGGTTGAAGGGCAGGCGGCCGCCGCCACCGCCCAGAATCGACAGGCCCACGGGACCGGTTTCGGTGACCTCCGAGTCGAGGTACTTGGACTCAATGTCCAGCTGCAAAAACTGCAGCACACACTCCTCGCGCGTGCGCGTGCCGACGTGGTCGGCCACCTGGCCCCAGTCGTCGTCGAAGCGCTCAATGGCCTCGAGCAACCGCACCAGCTCGGCGTCGCTCCACGGCGCGTCGCGGTCCAGGACAGACGAGTATGTGGGGTTCTCCATGCGCAGGTACTGTGCGCTGGTCTGGTTGCCGGCCATGCGGCCCTCGAGGTAGCAGCTGGGGCACAGGTCGAACTGGGCGCGCACGTTGCCGGCCTCCGCCTGGGGGTTGTGGTAGTAGATGCGCGTGCAGTCAATGCCGCACAGATGGCAGTTGACCTTGACGCTCGGCTTCTTGGCCTGCTCCTCGGCCGATGGCGTGCCGTTCTGTGCGCCGTTTGTCGTCGCAGCATGTGCGCCCGCGGCCTCGCCGTTCGTCTTGGCCTCCGTCTTGCCGGCAGCAGCACCGGCGGCACTACCGGCCACCTTGGCGCCACGCGCGTTGGCCTCGTAGATGTTGCGGCCGACCTCGAGGTTCAGCTCCGACTTGGGCGCGGCACCCGTCGCAGCGCGCGCGTCCGTGTCGCCGTGCTTCTTGCCCCCGACAACGACGGGGTCAGCAGCAGGCTGCCACGGCTGCAGGCCTCTCGGGGTGTCGGCAATAATCTTAAAGTGGCCGGTAAAGGGAGGGCCGACATGCGACGGCCGCTGCTCGTAGTCGACCTGGTAGTTGATGAGGCCCACTGCTCGAGAAAGGCGTGCACGCGCATAATGGCGCAGACATCGCCCGCCAGGTTGCGGCGGCAGGCGGTGACGGTCAGGTACTCGATGGGGTTGAGGCGGTAGGTGTTGATCATGAAGTCGCGGTAGTCCTTGTAGACGTGCGGCGTCTTACTGCGGTTGCGGCTGTTGAAGAACTCGGGCAGCGCCTTGCGCTCAATGTCGTGGATCTTGTTCATGTCGAACCAGGTGCTGTAGCTGGGCAGGATGATGGCGTGTGTCTGCGTGATGAGGTGCTCGCGCGCCGCGTTCTCGGCCGTCTCCTTGGTCTTGTTGCTGGCCGCGCCGCCCTCGCCCTCGCCGGCAGCAGCGCCCTCTGCAGCGCCCTCTGCAGCGTCATTGGCCTCGCTAGCCTCGCCCTCTGCAGCACCTTCCGGTGCGGCTTCCGCAGCGCCAGTGCCAGCGGCAGCAGCAGCAGGCGTGCCGTTCTCGCCAGCAGTCACGTCCACCTTGCTCTCCTCGGCCGCGTCGCCGCTCGCTGCTGTTGCGCCGCCGCCGCTGCTACTGTTGGCCGCGTCTCCCATCTCCTCGTCTTCAGCGCCCGTGGATGCAGGCGCTGATGCCTCGGGCGCATTGAGCGCGTTCTCGGAAAGGCCAGTAACGGCCGGGGTGGCGCTGTCCTCCTTGATCACCGCGTTCTGTGCTGGGCGCCGCTTGTGTATCTGCCGCATCGCCGTCGCCCATCTGGATGTCTGTTTGAGGAGAGAGAGGTTAGTAAAGACGGAAAGACGCACAAACTCAAAAACACCAAAAACCCGGGAAAAGTAGCCGACGAATTGGCGAATGACGCGCGCAAAGCCCATGGTCATCCACGCGTCCGGTGTTCCTCCAGTGGAATCCGTGCTCGTACCTTCGGGTGCACTTGTCGATACATCGCCTTCGGCCGGCGGTGCAGCCGCAACGGGTAGGTTGCTGGCGGGCGTCGCGTCGTTGGACGGGGTGCCAAAGTTGACCGAGTCTTCGTCCATTGTGATCTGATGGTTGTGAGGATGAAAGGGGGGGTGAAAGAAAAAAAGAAAGTTTGAGGTCCTTTCGGAGGATGATGTGGGCGTGGACGAGAGGGTCGCGCGTCGATGAAAGGCGCGATGGGGCGCGATGAGCAGCGATGGAGCGTAGCAGAGGAGATGGAAACGAGCGAGAAAAAAAACAAGGAGAAAAAGGGAAAAGGAAAAACAAGATGGTCAAAGGCCAAAGCCAACAGCCAACAGCTGCAGAAAAGGGGCGGCCAAAACAATCGACAGGCAGAAAAAAAGCACAAAGCGTGGATCTGGCCGGTTGGCTAGCGTGGGCGGCGGCTTGGGTGTCGAGTCGTGATGATGCTCCACGGAAACGGGCGATGGTGGTTCGTGATCGCGGTGGTCGACTCGCTGCTCGGATTTTTCGCGCCTGGGGTGAGGTTTGAGTGGTGGTGGATTTGCGAAAGGCAAGTTCCAAGGGGGGACGCTCCTGCCAAACGGAATCGCGTTTTGGGTTGCAGCAAAATCTGGCAAGCTAGGAACTAGGAAAGCGCGGCGCACCCTGGCGCGGTAGGCGTGCCTGAGGCAGCAGCGGGAAGGCAATTACCTAAGCAACAGCGGTATATCTCACGTGATGCGTCACATGCACGTATCGCCTGCTTCTCCGAAAAACGGTCCTGCCAAGTCCATCAACCTCGGGCCGCGTCCAGCCGGCACAGGCTCGCTCTGGCTGCCCCTCCACTAGACTAGAGCTCTTTCCTCCGCTACAGTACTTCGTAGGTATTGCCGTCTTCGGATTTTCGAGGCGCTATTTCGAGGTGAATTATCCCAACCCTGTGATCCCATCGACGACGACGCCGCCGGCCTCCTGTCGCCACTTCTTTCCCTCGACAGACACAATTCGTCGACAATTCGTTTCCGTTTTCCTTCTCGCGTTTCCCACGAAATACTCCCACCGCCACAATGCTGTCCACCGTTCGGAGGGCCATCGCCGGCCCAGCTCGGCAGCAGGTCCGAAGCGCCAGCCTCGCCCGTCTGCTGTCCTCGCTGGCCATCCTCGAGCAGCGCAACGGCCAGCTGAGCACGGGCTCGCTGAGCGCCGTGACGGCGGCCAAGAAGCTCGGCGGCTCCGTGCACGCCTTCGTGGCGGGCAGCGGCGTCAAGGCCGTCGCCGACGAGGTGGCCAAGGTCGATGGCGTTGAGAAGGTGGTCGTTGTCGACAACGTGGCCTACGAGAAGGGCCTGCCCGAGAACTACGCGCCGCTGCTGGTAGAGAACATCAAGAAGGGCGGCTACACGCACGTGCTGGCCAGCCACTCGGCCTTTGGCAAGAACCTGCTACCCCGCGTGGCCGCCCTGCTCGACGTGCAGCCCATCTCGGACGTGACCGGCATCGAGGCCGAGTCCACATTTGTGCGCCCCATCTACGCCGGCAACGCCATTGCCACCGTCGAGTCCACCGACCCCATCAAGCTGCTGACCATCCGCGGCACGGCCTTCCCGGCCTCGGAGATTGGCAGCGGTAACGCGACCGTCGAGGAGGGCGCGGACCCCAACGCCGAGAGCCAGACGAGTGGCTGTCCGAGGACCTGGCCAAGTCGGACCGCCCCGACCTCGCGACCGCCGGCAAGGTGGTGTCGGGCGGCCGCGGCCTCAAGTCCAAGGATGAGTTTGACAAGATCATGCTGCCGCTGGCCGACTCGATCGGTGCGGCAGTGGGTGCGTCGCGTGCGGCTGTCGACAGCGGCTACGCCGACAACAGCCTGCAGGTGGGCCAGACCGGCAAGGTCGTGGCGCCGCAGCTGTACATGGCCGTCGGCATTTCGGGCGCCATCCAGCACCTGGCGGGCATGAAGGACAGCAAGGTCATTGCGGCCATCAACAAGGACGCCGAGGCGCCCATCTTCCAGGTGGCGGACGTCGGCCTGGTCGGCGATCTGTTTGAAAAGGTGCCCGAGCTGACGGAGAAGCTCAAGAGCGCATAAAGAAACAAAGGTTATGCAAGCGATATGAGAGAGAGAGAGATGACGGGAACATGACAACGTCGTGCAAGGACACTGGTATAAAGATAGATAAAATATCTCGCGTCCTGGAAAACATGGTAAAATAATGAGAATAGCTGTTTGCACTGTAAAATGTCGTATAAAATCCGTGCATCATAACGTCGAGTTGTGAATTCATGCTTTTTCGTCTTTTCTCTAGTGTAATGTACTGCTCTCCGTCTACCCCAACACGGCCAGCATGTCTTCGGTCCGCGTAAATTTGCTGCGCGGCTTGCCCAGCTGCTGGCCCCTGTCCATCTCGACCCGGTCAATCTTTTGCCAGTCGGCCCAGGACACGACCTTGGCCCTGCCGTGTCGACCTCGGCCCGGACACCGTCCCAGCCAGCTCTGGCTTCTTCGCTGCCCGCGAGGAAATGTGCCTGGGACTGCCAGTCGCCGACGATGGCGTCTGCCGTTGTGAAAGCGTCCTCCATGGTTGACGCAATGACACCCGTTGGCCCCCGCTTGACCCAGCCGGCACAGTAGAAGCCCGGGTACGGCTGCGTCGTCATGCTGGCGTCTGGCGAGCGCACATCGCGCAGCACGCGCCCAAGGCCGTCGTTGAGGATCAAGCCCGCCGGTCGTCAAAGGGAATGCCCAGGTCGTCGAAATCAGCCAGTGCCTTGGACCGGTAGCCAATGGACCGGAAGACAAGCTGTGCCGGCACGTCCACGAGCTCGCCCGTGTGCTCTACCTGTGCATTGCTGTCGAATGGGTCTGTGAGACGCGTCTTTTCAAAGGTCGCCGTCGCAACCCGGTCCCCTGCTGCATCAGAGGCAGAGAACTGCTTCGGTGCCAGACAAAAGTCCAGCGACCACGACTTGCGTGCCTCTTTGAGCGGTGTCATGGAGCCCTTGACCACCACCTCCATCAACCGGCGCTGCGCCCGCGGCAGGTCTTTGAGCTTGGGCGGCAGCAGCGTAGCCTGGTCGAAGCCGTGCAGCCCAACGCCCGGCAGCTTCATGAGCTCGCGCACCTCCTTGATGGTGAACGCAGCCTGCATGGGCCCGCGCCGGCCAACGACGTGCACGCGCGTGACGTGGCTGCGCGACAGCGCCTCGAGCGCCTCTTCGCTCATGTCTGTCTTGCGCAGCACGTCGACGTGCTCCAGCAGCATGCGCGCCACGTCGAGCGCCACGTTGCCCTGGCCGATGACGACGGCCGTGTCGCTGTCCGCACGGGCCAGGTCTGCCACAATGCGGCTGCTGTCGCCGCCGCTGCCGGGCAGGCCGTTGTACCAGCCAACAAAATCACGCGCCGCATAGACACCGCCGAGGTCCTCGCCAGGCACGCCCAGCTTGCGGTCGCGCGAGGCCCATAGGCAAAAACCACTGCATCGTAGTGCCGGGCAAGCGCTGCCAATGGCACATGGCCGCCGTGCGGGTTGTGTGCGGCGCGGTTGCTAGACGCATCGCCAACGGCCATGTTGCCCACAAAGCAAAAGTCGGGCGACTGCGCCACCTCTTCAAACTTTTCCTGGCAGTTCTTGACCTCGGGGTGGTCTGGCGCCACGCCAAAGCGCACGAGGCCAAACGGCACGGGCAGCGCCTCGTACATGTCGACACGCGCGGCCGTCTTGGCCATGACGCGGTATGCCGTGTAGAAACCCGCGGGGCCCGAGCCGATCACGGCCATGCGCAGCGGCCGGCGGCTGGCATCCGACGCACAGCGCCGCTGTGTCTTGTGGTGCGTCAATGCATACGCAAACGCAAACGCACTCGCATTGCTGCGGCGTGCTGCTGTGGCCGATCCGAGCAGCCGTGGCGATCGCAATCGCGCACCACAGGTTGCTATAAGAGGCTGCATAGCAGCTGCGGTGGCATTGCGCGGCGGGCAGGCCAGGGAAATCTTGTTCTTGCGGTTGGCAGAGCTTGTTCCAGCCGGTTTTGTCAGGGCACCGCTGGTATTTGCGCCGTTGCGTGTCGTCGTCGTTGTTCGTTGCTGCGGCGTCGGTTATGACGAAAGAAGTTTTGTGATTCTGCCGTTCGTTTGCAGAGCTAGGCGAAATGATTTGTGCCTGTGGGCGGCTCTCAGCACCAACAGTGGACTCATAACTCCGCTGAGCGCACCTTTCTGAGTCACCCAGCAGGTCTGCTGCAATCGCCATTGAAGAAGAACTCGAAGCTACTCACAAAAATTGGCAGTCGATTCTGGAGCTGCATGAGGCTCTAGACTTTCAATTGACTGGGAGGGATGTGCCGCAATTAGGGCCATTTCGGGCCATAGGGCAAACCGACATTTGCAATCCGGTATTGGGGGAGTGCGTCTCGTGCGATGACATACTATGTGAGATATTATCCCACTTCTCCCAAACTCAGGTTTTGAAGCCTTTCCTGACGTCGTCCGACGAGGAATGCGTGGCGGTGGCACTTTCCCGATTTTGTCGGGCCGTGCACCTTCCTTTCTTTTTTGTCGTTTCGCTCGCGATTGCCCTGCTCATGTTACACTCTGAAGAGTGCTGATCGCACCTGCCTTGCAGGCGCCAAATTCCAGAGCGCGCCCAGCCGTTGCCGTGCCAACGTCGCAAGTAGCTAGCCTCGTGAAACACGCCCAGCACCAGCACCAGCACCTTACTTTGGCTGCCTCTTGCCTGCCCTGTCATACGAAGGAGGAAAGAACCATGCAATAACTACGCACGATACGAGGAGGAAGGCGCACGCTGCTCCTGCCGTTCGTAAAGTCTACGAAGCTCTTTCTTCCCACGTCACGAAATTTTACAGTCGTTTCTGTTTTCCTTTCTCTCCCGAACAACCATCCCCGACAAAAGCCAATATCCTCTAGCTGGCATTCCAGCCAGCACACATTGCTGCGAGCTATCAAACAACGTGGGATCGACTGGCACGGCACTGTTTATTCGACCAAACAACCGACATTGGACCTGAAAAAAAGAAAGGAAAAAGAAGAAGAAACAAGGCCACAAAGGTCTGAGCAAGAAGGATCTCGAGGATCTCCCACGGTCTCGACGACGCCAGGAACGCAAACTACATCCGTTCGAGCAAGAATACCACCGCACTGCCGCCCAGGTCAGAGACAGCAACGGGCCCATCCTCTCTGGCACGCAACTCGGCAAGACACAGCAACCGGTTTCGATTCTGGGCCTGGCCAGGAGCACTTTGTCCAGAGAGGCCTTTGCTGGAAAGCCGCCACAATGGGAGCGCAGCAGCCGTTCCTCTACGAGGCCCAGCGGAGCTCGGCGATCTTTCCTGAAAAGCCGTTTGATCCCAAGGCCGTCACGCGCGCCAGCTGGCAGCCCAAACCCGTCAAGCCCAAGCAGGAAGGCCCTCTTTTGCAGCTCAACCGCCATCCCGAGTAGGTTCTTCTGTTCTCGTGTTCTTCTGTTTCCCATGATTTCCGTTTTCTTCTTCTCGTCTTCCGCTACGACGTACCTTTCGTTCATTTATTGAACCTGCCGCCTTCACTCGCCATTGCTAACTCCTCAAAGCGCTCATGAAGTCATTGGTGGCCAGCGCAAGCCCTTCAAGACCATGAGCAGCACCACCAAGGCCTGGATCAAGGCCATCCGCGTCGTCCAGCTGCTTGTGCGCTTCCTCCAGCTTGTCGGCGCCACGGGCATCCTCGTCCTCGTCATTCTCATCACCGGCGTCCCGAGCCTCACGACCTGGGTTCTTCGCATCACAGTAGGTCTCGTCTCTGTCTCTGTCTCTGCCTATGCTCTTATACTGATCTTCCAGGCCGGCTTCGTTATTGTCCACACCGCCTATGCCATCTACCACCTCTCCAAGCCGGCGGGCTACCGCACCCCGGCGTCGTCTGGCGCCTACCAGGTCTTTGCGGCCTTCTCCGACCTCTGTGTTCTCCCGTTGTACGCGTACGGTGCTATGGCCGCCCACAACAACAGCGAGGGGTGGACCACGCTCCTTACGAACCAGGACCTCGTGCCGTACTTGGTCACGGCCTTTTACTACACGCTCCTTGGCTCCGGCGGCCTGCACGGCTTCACGCTTATCGTGTCCTGCTGGCTGGCCGTCAAGTTCCGCCAAATTGCGCAGATGCCGCCCGACATGAACCCGCTCGAGGACCGCTACACGTCCCGTACGAAAAAGCGCCAGCAGAAGGATCTGAAGGAGATGCAGCAGCAGAAGCAGCAGCACTCCCGCAACAAGTCGTCTATTGCAACTGCCGACACTTTCGAGTCGCTCTACAGCTTGGATAACGACAAGGGCCTGCTTAGCCGTCCGCCGTCGGTTCCCTTCCTGCACACACGCACAGGCTCGCAGACCAGCGTCCAGTCCCGCGATCCGCGTCTCACGCTGCCGAGCCAAAACAGCCCCGCCAGCCCGGCCCGTGGCTCTCTTGCCAGCCTCAAGCGCACGTCCGTCGTCTCTACCCCGAACAGTGGCCGCGGTGCCTACGCCGAGATTCCGCTCAACGACGGTGGCTACGCCAACTCGCCCGGTTCCCGCCTTAGCTACCACAGCAGCCGCCCGCGCAGCCGCCCCAACTCTGGCACGCCTTCTGCCAACTCGCCTCTTGGTCTGGGCATTAACGATGGCACCAACAGCGGCCGCCCCGGCAAGTTTACCGAGACATGGAGCACGACCGACTCGATGGTCAACCGCACGCAGCAGCGCAACCAGGCTCTTAACACAATGGTCCTCAATGCTTCAGGCAAGCGCAAGAATTACGAAGTTGTCAGCCAGGCTTTGATTTCCGCGAGTCAGACGACGATGCGTCGGACACGGAGACGGTGCGCCGCCACCCTGGTGCGCTTCATGGCGATGAGAACGGCCGCTACGACGACTACGACTACGACCACGACCATGGCCATGACGGCAATGTGAACCGTGCGGGCCCGCTGCAGCGGACAAAGACACCCTTCCACCGCCCGGGCCAGAGCCGCGACGACAACACCGTCAAGAACCGCCCTGCGTCTGTTGCCCCGTCCATGACATCTTCAGTCCATACGAGCACCACGTACGATGATAGTGTCCATGGCCAAAATCCCATCCAGGACAGCCGGGTCGGCGGTGGCTACACGGTTGACATTACAGAAGCTGGCAGCAACGGTACGCCCGTGAAAAACAACGGCCGTGGCCTCACCAAGGCCAACCTGTCTCCGTCTCTGTCGCAACAAAAGGCTGGAGGCAATATCTCGCGCACGCCGACCAAGCGCTTGGACTTGGGGCCCGCGCAACCGCCAGAGCAGCGTGCAGAACGAGGATGACTTTTACAGCAAGCCATACGGCCAGCTCAAGTCAGCAACGCCTCCGATCATCGTGGGCGAGCAGCTGTCCGGCAGCCCCTCTGGTGTGCGGCAAGTATCAAGCGGCAACGACTACGATCTGGGCAGCGACCGGTACCTTTATTATGGCGACAACAACGGCGGCGTGTCCAACACGTTTGGCCGGCGCAACGTCAGCGGCAAGATTGCGGAAGAGGGCCGGGCCTACTCTCGCTACAGCACACTGAACAACTAATCCGGAGAGGGAGGGGATTGACGGTATGAGGCTGGTGATTTAATAAAGCTCTTGGTATTTGGACAGCCAGATTAGACCGGCCAGGGGGCGATTCCAGCGATCATGTAAGCGGCTATAGGAATCTCATGTCACGCATGCGGATAGCATGTTGTAGAGGCGTTCTGGGTTTAATCTTTCTCGTTTTTGGTTTTTGGTTTTTGGGTTTTGCACCTTGCACTTTGTGCTATTTTATTCCAACCCTTTTGGGTCTGTTCTTAGGTCGAATAATACTACTCCGTAGCCAGTACCCTTTTCTAGGTTGTTTACATGTGTCCCAGTAAACTTGTATTTTCCATCAAAGTATTCCAAAAAAACAACAACAACACGAGAGCTGTAAGTAGACGGTTCTCGTGCCAGAATGCTTATGCCTTGGCAGCCTTTCGCCGCTTCTTGAGAAACCGCGCCCAATCAGCACTCTTCAGACCCTGCCCGTCGTCGTAGTCGCCGCCCGCAAACGTATGATGCTGCTGCTCCTCGACAGCGCCCCAGGTGCGGCCCGTCTTGTCCCAGGCCGCGCCCAGGCTGCACAGGTGCCGCATCGTCGGCCGGCCGTGCGGACAGTTCCACGGCTTGTCCATCTCGCCCATGTGCGCCAGCACCGACGCCATCTGCCGCCGCGACAGCGCCTTGCCAATCATGATGCTGCTGCGGCACGCCCGCATGGCAAACATCTTGCGCACCTTGGCCGGCCGCGGGACCGCTGTGCGGTGGCGGCCGCCGTTGACATTGCCGGCGTCAGCGTCCGTGTCATCGTCATCGTCATCGTCATCGTGATGGTAGTGGTAGTGGTGGTGTGATGGTCACCCAGCAGTGCAATGAGCTCCTCGAGATCCGTCAAGTCAAACGTTGTCTCGCGGCTCAGCGGCAACGTGCGCAGCCGGCAACGGCTGCCCACCGGCTCGGAGCCGTCGAGCACGGCGTCAACGACAAAGCCGTTGGCAGCGAGAGCGGGCAGGTGCTCGAGCACAATCTCTTCCTCGACGGCCGTCAGCTCGAGGCGCTTGGGCTGCACGAGGCGCTGCGACTGGACGACGGTGCTGGCCTGCAGGCGCTCAAAGTTGTACTTTTCGTCCGAGGCGTGCTGGTCAATAATAAAGAGCTCGTCGTCTGTGTTGCCGCTGCCGTTGTTGTTCTTGTTGTCCTCGTTGCCCTCGTCGCCCTCGTCCTCTTGGCAGGATGCTTCACGAACGGCAAGGACAAAGCCAAGGTTGAACTGTCCGACGACGCGCATCTTGGCAAAGTCGTCCTTGACAATGGTCAGCGCGAGCTTGGCCTCGGCTGCTGCCTCGGTGTCATCGAGTCCACCACTGCCGGGATCGGGCTGGTAGTCGCCGTCGTCCTTGTCGTTGTTGTCGTTGGGATGGACCCCCTCCTGTTTGGCGGCAAATGCAGTGTGCCACGCCGAGGCCTGCTTTCGAACCAAGGCCTCGTTGGCTTTTGAGGACCTGGACGAGCTGCAGCGTTTCGTGTCGTTTCTTGGACCCGCCGCTCTTGAGAAACAGGCGGTTGCGCTTTTCTTCATCGGTGGCGAGGGGCGCTTCTTGGGCTGCTGCTGAGACGCTGTCGTCTTTTGCATTCTCGTCCACATCTTCTTCAATATTCTCGTCGAGTTCCGCTTCCTTGCGTTTGTGTTCATCGTAGGCTGTGTCTTGGGCGGCAGCGTCTTCGTCCCCTGTCATGTTGCCTATTGGTGACGGCTGGTTTCTCGGCATCGTCACTAAAGACTTCTTGATCGAGATCCTCTTCAGCGTCTTCCATCGGTTCGTCAACTTCCTTGTCGTCGTCGTCGTCTTGCTCATCCACGATGCTCTCGTCTTGAGCACCCTCCTCGGCTTTCTCTTCACGAAGGGTATCTTCCTCTTGTTCGTCGTCTTCTTCCTCTTCCTCCTCTTCCTCCTCCTCCTCGTCCTCCTCGTCCTCCTCCTCGTCCTCCTCTTCTTCTTCTTCTCCTTCTTCATCTGACGACCGACGGCCAGCAGAAAACATCTGCGTCAGGCGGCCGCCAAACGAGGGCAATGGTGCTTTTGCCTTTGCCTTTGCCTGTTTCTGCGCGGTGGTTGTTGTTGACCTGATCCGCTTTCCTATGGCGCTGCTGCTGCTCGTCGCCGTCTTCTGCCGTTTTGCAGCCGGGCTTGAGCTTGTGAGCACAGGAGTCGACACAGGTTCAGACCCGGCCTGGTCCGAGGCAGCTTCGTCGGATAGTCTCTTCCGTCGCTCAGGGTAGATGACCACGTTTGTCGTGTCTGCCCGTGTCTGCCGCTGTGTCGGTGTTGGTTGTGACTTGGAGACACTTGGCTGACACCCCTCTTCCATCGTCTCATCAGGTCCATTGCCATTGGTGTCTCCAGCGTTGTGGTCTTGCACAGACGGCTCTTTGGAAATGTCCTCCCCGTCACTGGCTTCTGCTCCGTCTTCAGCAGTGTCCTCGGTTGCGACAGCTGTGTGAGATGGTAGCGGTGCAGGGGTCGAGCTCGTTGCCCGTCTGCTTGCACTTGTTGGGGTTGGGGTTGGGGTTGGGGCTGGTGCTGGTGTTGCTGTCGCTGCTGCCACCGGAGACGGTGACACTGCTGTTTTCTTAAAGGCAGTGAGCTTCTGCGAAGCCAGCTGCGAGATGGGCACGGTAATGTCCTGCTTCTCAAACAGCTCAATGAGCGACTCGCGCAGCGTGTCGAGCATATGGCCCTGGTCGTGCAGCAGAATGGTCTGCTTGTCGGGGCTGACGTTGACATCGTACAAGTGCGTATCGAGCTGTATGTCGGCAAAGATGAACGGCGACTGGCCGCTGTTGTACAACCGGTACACCTCGCCAAACAGCTGCGCAAACTGCGGCAGCTTGCACGGCCGGCCGTTGACATAGAACATTTGCCGGTCCGGCGTCTGCCGCCCTTGGCCGTGGGCCGGCCGGGAGACGAAGCCGCGCACACGGACCTGGTTTGTAGGAGACGAGCCGTCGGCTGCCCGCTGTGGCTTTGTGACGGCCATTGCCAGCTCCAGATCCAGCGCAAGCAGTGCACTCATCGTCTTGGCGCCAAACACGTTGATCACGTTGTCGCGCGTGGCCGCGTTGCCGCGGGTGGAGAACAAAACGACCTTTTTGCCCTTGCTGGGCTGCTGCGACACGGTCAGCTTGACCCCGTCTGGATGCACGCGTACTGGTTCAGCAGCCCAATGACCTTGGCCCACTCGCGCTTGATATTGCGCTCGAGCTCGCGCCGGCGCACCGGCAAGTTCCAAAACAGGTTCTCGACGGACACGGTCGTGCCCTTTTGCGCGGCCACAACGCTCGTCTCGCCCAGGCGCCCCGACGTCGCAAACGCCAGGCGCGTGCCCTTGGGGACGTCCGCAGCCAGACATGTCGTTACCGAAAAGCGCGAGAGCGCGCACAGCGACGACAGCGCCTCGCCGCGGAAGCCAAACGTCTGCAGCGTGTCGAGGTCGTCAAACGAGGACAGCTTGGACGTGTAGTGCTTGAGGGCGAGGCTCGCATAGTTGTGCGGCGCAATGCCGGCGCCATTGTCCTGGACCTCGATGGCGTCGAGCCCCTGGTTCTTGAAGCGGACCTCAATGCTCGTCGCGCCAGCGTCGAGGCTGTTCTCGACGAGCTCCTTGGCCACCGAGCAGAGGTTGACAATGACCTGGCCGGACTGGATGCGATGGACCTGTGGGCGGGTGTGTCTTTGTGTTAGGGAGGACGGCCGCGAACGTATGAGATGGAGCGGCCGCAACCTACTGCTGAAGCATCAATAGCCTTGATCGTCACCGACGCCGGCGGTTCTGCCGTCGACGTTGCCGGCATCGTTGCCGTCGTCGTTTCACAGAGAATAGTCAAGATGGATTCATATTCGAGCTCGAAAGATCGTCGGAAAGTGCTGTGGAACAGCGCCGTGCCGTGTGCTGAGCAGTCTATCAAAGCCAGAGGCGGGTCATAGCTTGTTGTCAGCGGCCGGGAATGTGGTTCAAGTGGCTGTGCCGTCACAGCGCCGTTGGTGATCTCGCGACCGTTGCGTCGGTTCCGTCAGCCTTGTGCCCCAAGACCAAGACGCGTCGCGTTCAGGCACCATTAATGGGCCCCACCGGCTTTACAGTTAATCACAGGGGATGGACGAGAGAGGAAACAGCGATTAACCCTTTGGGCCTGGTCTCGTATAGATGACTAATCTAGCGCCGACCTGCAAAATGGGCAGTCTCAGGGTCGTCTTTCAGGGACTGCACGTGACTGTCTTTGTGAACGTCAGACTGGTAAATTGGACTCGGTCAGCCCAGCCAAGGCCCTAAGCTGCAACGGCTGCCACCGACGAAATTAAGACGTCCTCTTGTCTCTGCGTTTCATCCGATGTTCACCGCTGGAGCGTGCAGAACTCAGGTCTGGTGTCAGATCCAATTTGGCAGGCTTCAGCCAATGCGGAGATAGAGGTAGGCTCCAAGGTACTTGCCCCAAAGTGGGATCCGCATTCAACTAGCAGGTACCGCGGAGTGCTGACTCCATACCCCTATTCCCTTGGCATAATCTCTCCAGCGCTTGCACTGGCCGTCCACTGACAGGTAAGAGGTTGGGCAGAGGAGGTGAAAGGGAAAAGTTGACCTGGCAACTTGATCTGGCTGTTGCAGCGTCTACTTCGTACGGGGCTCTCTGATGGATGACGGCGGACGTGCGGGATTAAACCCTTGTCCATCGCAATTAATCAGGACCACTATCTTTTGCGTTTTTGTTCGTTTGACGGTTTGTCAGACTGGGGGCACCGAGGTTGTATCTTATGTAAGATACATGTGCGGAGTAAAATGGGACGGTTTCGATGGCATCTGTGATTCTTGACTCGCTCGACTTGATGCCGAAAGCAAATGTTGAGACGAGAGGGTCGAGAGGACTGTTCTGAGATTGAATGCATCCCGGCCGAGACTGCTGTCCTCAAAATACAGCTCTGTGGCCTGGCTTTTGTTCTGATCTGCGAATGCTGTCTCAGAACGCGGCAGGTGTGGCTTGACAGCAGGTTTGCATAGAGTGCACGGCCGAGGAAGATGACATTATTGGCTGTAAAGGAGACATTGATAGCCAGCCACTCTCTGTTGTCTGTTGTCTGTCGTTGATAGGAGAAAAACACCGAAAATGTGCATGGCCCTATCGAATGCTACCATCGGCGGGAGCTAGCAAAAAGTGATGACGTTGTCCTCATACAGCCCCCATCGTGCAGTAGTCTGGGCGTTTTCTACGAAGCCAGTTGGCATCGTGGATTTTGGCGTGGTACAAAGGACAAATGCCAAAAGGAAAAAACGTGCCAACCAGATGCTGCAGTTCTTGCTTTTGTCTCTCTCTCTCTCTCTCTTCTCTGGAGCTCGTCGGACGTTTATCGTTGCTTGTTCGTCGACCCGGCTTGGCGTTATCGAGATCATCTTCTCGAGCCTTTTGCCCGCGTTTGAAAGCTTGTCAAGCAGCCTTGTCCGTTCGTATTCTCCAGCCGTGCCTGGGCCTTTTCAAGCCTTTTGAGACTGTGGGCCAGGCTGCCACGCCATACTCGTACTGTCAGATGTGCTTGTGACAGGCCGTCCCGCAGTCGCAGTGATCTGGTTTTCGCCTGGCAGATCGCGGCTGGTTCAAGATTTTCCGAAATAAGACGCGTGTGCCAAAGCTGGCTGCGGTCTTCCACGCCTTGAGCCTTGAGCCTGGATGCCCGGTCACTTCCCTGCATGGGGCTTGCTTTTTTGCAAAGAAACCCTTTTCAGCCTCTTATCAAGAGCTGTGCCGAGTCGGATCAAGATTCCACTCTTCCTTCCCGGCCGTCCTCGATGCGGCTGGGTAAAAGCGAACAACAGTTCCGTCCCGTTTTCTTGCTGCATCTGCCATCTGCAGATGTTATTTCTGCTGCTGTTACAAGAGCAAGGCTTTGAAGGGAAAACAAAAAAATATGAAAGACAGTTCGAGTTGTGTTCCGTATCGGAAACGTGCAGCCACACCGCGCTTTGCAAAGTTGGTGCATGAGAGCTGTGTCTGGCTGACCAGGGTGTGGCTGGCAAAACAGGTTCGTCAGTCAGCCAAGAGCACGCAATGCCCGTGGCTGGAGCTTGCGCATGGCAACTGGCGACTGGTGACGACAGCACTGGCAAAGCCCCAGACAGAAGAAAAGATATGCAATGAGAGGTCTAGATCGTTCTTGTTTCTGTTTGCCGCCCGCGCTACTCGAAAAGCTTCATTTTAACCTTGTGAGCTTCTGAGCATGTGGCCTCTGATATGCTCGTTGACTCGGTACTCGATATCGCCAGCCTCGCGCCACAAGCAAAAGCCAAGAACGCCATATGCAGGCAAAACAAGGCTTGCCCAGACGGGAGAGGGACAGCCAAGAGGCAGGGCCAGACGGGACAAGGGGGAAGACACAAGCTTGGAGACGCAAAAGAATGTCATCGTAAAAAACGAAAAACGACCTGCGAGTAAAAAAAATATCAGCGTACGTGACTAAACAAAAAAGATAAAAAAAGATTAAACAGCCACCACGCCTAGGGACGAACCGAAACGCACCAGCATAACCAGCAGCTCAGCCAATTTGCAAGCACTGCCATTGGGCGTCTCCAGATACAACCCTCCCAAGCCTGAGTACTCGTAGCCACCACCATTCATATCTCACCACAGCCGATGATCGCAGCCTGCAGACGTGCAGTAGCGCTGGCCTGGCGCCCGTGTTTCTTGTCCCTCCTGTCCTTGTCTGCAAGTTTGGCGGCATCGTCATCAGTCGTCGTGTCTATGCTCGAAACGGCCAAGATGCAGTGCCCCCCATGCTTGTGCTCCACTGTGGATGATACGAACAGGTTCCGAGGCCTACTCGTAAACGTGCAAAGCGTGCAAAAGCACGCATGGAAACGACTTTGTTGCTATTTTTCGACTACTAGCGTGGAGCGTTGGCTGGAGTCCGGGACCGCTCGAAAAAGGAAAAGGTGAAAGGTGAAAAGAGAAGAAAAAAGGCGAATGGCAGTGCACGCACAGGTGTGCAGGACAAAGAGCCGAAGAGAAAAAAGAGCCGAGTCTGATACCAAGCAATGGCAAGCAAATGAAGCCCCAAAAGCTAAAAACGTAAAAAACGCAAAAAAAAATAGGCAGTGGCTTAAAGTGCTGCTGCTCCACTGGCCGCTGCACCGTTTAGGAAGGCACATAATACGAGTGCGAGTCTCGTTGCCAAAAGCCTTGCTGCCTTGGCTTTTACATGTACGATGTATTTCACGAGTACGACCGTTCTGGCAGCCGCGATGGACAAACAATCCTTTCGCTGTACGAAGCAAGATACATACACGGAATACTCCGTATCTTCCGTATTATGGGGGAAGCAGGAAAGTGCAGGACGTGGGCTCCTGCCCATCGAGGAGTTGGCTCAAAACGGGAAGGCGCTGCTTTTTAATCTCCTGCGACCCCCTCTTGCTGCGACTGCACGGGGTGCTACCAGCACGCTATCCACGCGTCGGGGGTACTTCGTCCCTTCCCTGTCGCTCGCCGTCCACCAAATCCGAAGCGCAGGCGCCGTCGCTAGCTCTGCCCGCACGCTACGAGACTCCCAAGGAAGAAAGAGCATACTTACAGCGCTCTCCTGGCTGTGATGCTCGCGCCTTCCTCGTATCGTAAATTTCTTCTCTCGTCGTCGTTCCTGGCTTGTCGGCCGTTGTTTCCTCGCTGCTCCCTGTCGCCCTGTCGCTCCTTCCCACACGCCCATCATCTCCATTTCCTTCTTTCCCTCCTTTTGCCGTTTCGTTTCTTTCCTTTCTCTGCCCGTTCGCTCTACGGTCCTTCCCTTTTCTCTCTTGTGTGTGTTTTTGTCCGCTCCGCTTTTCTACGCCGCCTCTCTCCCTTCCTCTCCCCCTTCGCCCTCTCTTTCTCTTCTTCTCCAACTCACCGGGCGACAAAACCACACAGCGTCCCCATTCCTCCCCCTTCTCCTCCCCCTCCCCCCCCCCCCCCCATCGACACACCACCCGCGGCGGCCAGCCAAACCGACCGGGAGTTGCAGGTCTACCCCTGGGATGCAGAAGCCCTTCTCTGGCTTCTCTGCCGGAGACAATCCCGCCCCAACGACGTTCAATGGTGCGGCCCCGGCATCGCCAAGCTCGCCGACGCAGTCCCCGGCGCCGACAGGACGACAGCCCCCTATCCGAGCTCAAACGCCTCGCCCGCGGCCCCTGGCGCATCCGCCCGCCACGAAAACAGCACCCCAAACAGCATTCCGAGACATCCATTGCCTTCCCTGGACCCGCTCTCGCGTGCATTTAGACAGCCAGTCTCTGCAGCTTCGAGCTCAGCATCTGCTCCAGCTGCTGCTCCAGTTCCTGCTTCATCCGCCTCAAACACCCAGAACCAGTCCCGACCCGCGACATTCGGCCGCCGCGAAGCAGGCGATCAAGGCGCCTCTGCCTCCTCGTCCTTGTCCAGCTCCAGCTCCAACTCGACGCCCACCTCGACTACCATCGACCTCCTCAACCTCCTCGACCTCCGCCCATCGCGACGCGCAGCGCGGAATGGACTTGCCCGTCTGGCGCCTATAATCCCCTTTACGCCGCCCGCCACCGTGCTCTCTGCCTCTTGCGTCCCGGCGATCGCCCACTTTGTCGTCGCAACGCGCCGCCCTCGTTTTCTCTCTCGCCACCCGCCATCTCGACCTCGGCCGCGCCCTCTCCCTTGTTCGCCTTGCCAGGGAAATACAGTAGAACGGAACATTGCCATCAATATCGACGACGACGACGACGGAAGCCACGTGGGTGGGTCAGCAGCGGCATTGCCTACCGGTCAACAGCACCGGCACCGGCACCGGCAACGGCAACGGCAGCATCGGCCTACTCGGTGCCAGTGCCGCAGCTCCTGCCTCCAAGTACGCCCTTGGCTCCGCCGCGCCGCCCATCATGGAAAAGACCCGGCGGTCCGAACGGCCAGAGGTGCTCCGGCAGCGCGCGCGCAGCCCGTGGGCCATTACGCTCTTGACGCTGTCCGCATCGCTGCTTGGCGCTGTGCTGCTCGGTCTCATCCTCAAATCGCTCGTGACGCGTCAGTTCGAGATGGACCCCAAGGGCTGCCGCATGTCCTACATGCGCCCGTCTACGCGCATCTCAGCGAGTTCGACACGGAGCACACGCGCTTTGCTAGCAAATACTCCCTGTATCTGTACCGGGAACAGGGTTGTCGACGACGAGACAAAGGTGCGTGTTTACCTGCAGAAGGGAAGGGGATCGAACAAGAAGAAGAAAACGACGTATTAACATTAACCCACTGCAGCTCAAGGGCATCCCGTCCTCTTTGTCCCTGGCAACGCCGGCAGCTACAAACAGGTCCGGCCCATTGCCTCCGAGGCCGCCAAACTACTTCCACGATATCGTCCAGCACAACGAAGGCGCCGTGCGCAGCGGTGCGCGCAGCCTCGACTTCTTCACCGTCGCACTTTAACGAGGACATCACGGCCTTGCCACGGCCCAGACGCTGTTGGACGCAGGCCGAATACCTCAACGAAAGCCATCCGCTACAATCCTCTCCCTCTACCTCGACCCGCGCATGTCGATCCGCGACTCCGATATCCCCGATCCCACCTCTGTCATCATCCTCGGCCACTCCATGGGTGGCGTTGTGGCCCGCACCATGCTCATCATGCCCAACTACCAGAGGCAACTCCATCAACACCATTGTCACTCTCTCGGCCCCCCACGCCCGGCCGCCAGTAACCTTTGACGGCGAGATTGTCAAGATCTACGACGATATCAACGACTATTGGCGCCGTGCCTACTCGCAGCAGTGGGCCAACAACAACCCTCTGTGGCACGTGACGCTCGTCTCAATTGCCGGCGGAGGCCTCGACACGGTCGCTGCCTCCGACTATGCGAACCTCGAATCGCTCGTTCCGGACACGCACGGCTTTACCGTATTCACAACGACCATTCCCAACGTACTGGACCAGCATGGACCACCAGGCGATCTTGTGGTGCGGACCAGTTTTCGCAAGTCATCTCCCGCGCCCTGTACGATATTGTCGATGTCCACCGTGCGACGCAGACAAAAGCCTCGCGCCGAGCGCATGCGCGTGTTCAAAAAGCACTTTCTCACGGGCATGGAGTCCATTGCGAGCGGGATGTGCCTTCCAAGGAGCCCACTACGCTCCTGACCCTCGAGGAACAAGTCCAACGCCATTATCGCGCAGGGCGAGCGTCTCGTCTTGCGCAGCCTCGGCGACACGCCACGGTCTCAAGGCCCACCTCCTGCCCATACACCACCGAGCTCTTCTTCGGGCAAGCGCTTTACCCTGCTGACTGACCAGCAGCTCGACAAGCCTGGCGATGCGGGCAAGCTTGAGGTCCTGTTTTTGCAGCGTGTTTCCCCTGCAGTCGGGCCAGGCCGGCGTGTTCCCCATCAAGATGGACCTGTCTGGCGAAAGCACGGCGGACGACACGCTTGGCGTGCAAGAATGCAGCTTCGGATGTGGATTGTACTACCTGCCTCGCGGCGCTCCTCGCGCTACCCGTTCACTCTGGGCGAGGAACGCGAAGCCGCCCCGTTCTCCTACCTGCAGTACGACATTGACGACATTTCCGAGCACCAATTTGTCGCCGTGATCGACAAGGCCACGGTGCACTCGCCCGGCTTTGTTATGGCCGAATTCAGCGACAACTCCCAGTCCCTGCACACCCGCGATGTCGGCCTGCGCAGCCTGCTAGTCTTTGGGGCTTCAAGTTCCGCCTTCCTGCAAAGCGCCCCATGGTCACGGAGATCAAGATCCCCTCGGCCCTGTCCAGCTTGCTGGCCTACCGTCTGGAGATTGGCAACCAGATCTGCGGCGAAGAGGCTGAGCTGTTCACGCCCCTTGTGCGCCAGTATCTTTCGGAGCCGTTCGAGTCAAAGTACTACGTCAACGCGCGCCAGGCGAGTGTCAGCCTCCACGGCGTAGCACCTTACATGCCCCCGCCACTTGCCCGGCGGCCCACGACCGAAGAAGGCGGCCTGAGCTTCCAGTTCTGGACCGACCCGACCTGCAACTCGAGCATCCAATGTGCGCCTCACGGTGGACATTATGGGCAGCATGGGCAAGCTGTATATGCGCTACCGACCGGTGTTTGCGGCGTTCCCCGTTTTGATTGTGGCTCTTGTTGCTGCAGAAGCAATTCCGCGTGTACGACGAAACCGGCATCTTCATCACTTCACCGAGAGTCTGGATCTGTGCCTGCGCAAGTCTATCCCTGTTGTGGTAGCAGCTCTGACAGTCTTCTCCCTCTCTGTCGGAGGCCCCCAAGCCGAGCAGACGCCCGCCACGTTCTGGAACTGGCGCAATGCGACGGAGGTGGCTATTGACTTCCACCAAGAACGATCTTCTTGCGGGAACGCAGGACCCCTTCTACTGGTTCCTGATCCCCTTGATCAGTGTCATCTGCATTCGGCGTTTGCACGCCATCAACTATGCCGCTCTTGCTTTGACGCACATTCTTGGCTTCATTCTCAGTATCGCCATGTTACGGCCTGCTTTTGTGCCGCACAGGAATACCCGCCGGACCATGCCGCAGACGGCCCTCGCGGCCGACCAGATCCTGCAGCAGCAGCAGCAGCAGCAGCAGCAGTCGATGCAGACCAATTCGCAGCAGTTTTTCTCCCCGGCGTTCATCCAGTCCACGCCAAGGCGCCGTCTCATCACGACGGCGTCCTGCTGTTTCTTGTTTCCACGGCTGTCCCCTACCAATTTGCCTATTTGGTCGCCTGCCTTGTCCAGATCGCCACCACGGTCCGGGCCCTGCGCGTGGCGTCTGACACCAGCTCAAAGGTCAACTACAACTTTTACAACTACGTCCACTCCATCCTCATCCTCAATGCTGTGGATTCTTCCCATCAACCTCCCGATCCTAGCTGTCTGGATCAGGAATTTGGCCGTTCACTGGCTGACGCCGTTTTTCGTCACACCACAACGTGCTCTCAATCATGCCGTTCATTGTGCTGGTCGAGACGCTGACCACTGGCAGAATGGTGCCGCGGGTGACCACGCGGTTAAAATACGTCCGTGAGCTTCTTGCTCTTTGGCCTCGCTGTTGCGGCAGCAGTGTACGGCGTGTCCTACGCGTACATGATCCACCACACCTCGTTAATGTCGTGGTGGCCTGGCTGGTGATTGTTCATACGACGGGCGATTCGGAGATCTGGTCCGGCGCAGTTCTGACGGATCTCTTTGAAAAACGGCACCGCCGACAGGAAACAGGGCAAGTCTCCATGAGCAGGCAGTCGGTTGTCTGTCTATGCCTCTATGCCTTTCTTCTCCTTTCTTCTACTCTTTTATGAACCGCATCTTCCGACCGCTTTTGTTACATTCACGACCGCCTCTCATTCTCATTTCACTCTCTCCGTGCATTTGATTCCCATGTACTCCGTAATTGGCCATGTCTTGCATACCAATCATCTGGATTTTGCGCGGGGTCTTGTTCTGCATCCCGAGCGTGCACGTATGGTGTCTAGGGAACTTGCACTTTCTTCCCATCCCTCTCCCTTTCAGACACGCATTTCCGGTTGTCTTCTTTTCGTCTATTTCTTTTTTTGCCTGTCTTTGATTATCTTATTTACCCCAGCTCTCGTGCATTGCATATGGCGGCTGTTATATACATTTTTTTTGTCTTTGTCTTTTTGCCTTTTTGCCCTTTTGCCTTTCTGTCTTCTTGCCTTTTTGCATTCTTGCCTCTTCGTCTTGTCTCTTTTTTATCTTACATCTCTATTGTATTTGGTCATTGTCGGCTTCTGTTGATCTCTCTTTTTCCAGTCTGTCCACGGCCAGACCAAACGGAAGTTTCTGCTTTTATTTCATTTCTTGGCGGACCGGCGCACTGGCGTTTTCCTACACTTCCGCTTTGCTTTTCCCGGTTTCTTCGGAGTGTCTGCTGCATTGAACGGAAACGAGTGTAGAGAATGGTATTTCGACGACGGAGCACTCGGCTTCTTCTCTAGTCCTCCACACCTCCCTGTCCGCCTGCCGAGACCCATTTCTATCGCGCGCACTCTTTTTCTTGTTCTTGCCTCTTCGTCTTGTCTCTTTTTTTTTCTTTTTTTTTCTTTTTTTTCTTTTTTTTCTTTTTTTTTCTTCTTTTGCCCTTGTCTCTGTTTTAGCTTTTTGATATCCTTGCATTGAACATACAGAGGAAGAACTGGTTGAGTGGGGCGGTGTGTTGCCGAATGGGAGCGAGTCAGTCTCTCATGATTTTGTATACATTACAGATATGTACATAATTGGGCGCGGTTCAAGAAGAAAAGGACCGGCCAAAGACAGCCGAGAGAGGCTGTTGAACATCACCATAGCATCTAGTCTTTAATGTTTAGCTATCTTATTACCCAAGTCTACGGCTTCTGGCCGCAAGTGTGGAATGGATCGTGAGAATGGTGTTTTTTTTGCATGCGCGTAAGTATTTCGATAAAAATAGTGACAAAAGAATCCCCACTCCGCCAGTGAACGCCTGAATTGGAAAAACCCGGAATACACAAAAGCAATGAAAACTATAAAATGCAGTAAATGATTTGTGACGTCCCCAAGCAGTGGTAGAGCATGCCGTCTTTCAACGCACAAAACAAACAATGCTGCCACTCGCTTGCTATGCCTGTGTAGCAGCAGTCTCGTTTGCCTGGAAGCCGTCGATAGACAGCGTCAACGGCGCCAGCCTGAACAAGCTGTTTTTACCGTGTTAGCAAAAAAAGAAAGAAAAACAAAGACGTTTTCCACGCCATGTGAAGAACTTACTGCTCGCTGGAGATCGTCAATCAGGTCGTTGACGTCTTCGATGCCGACGCACAGACGCGATAATGTCCTCGGGCATACTGGCGCTCCTGGCGCGTCTTGGCGTCGATGCTGGCGTGGCGTCATTCTGGCCAGCGGCATGCTGGGCATGAGCGAGTTGACGCAGCCGAAGCTGACGCTGATTGCCCCAGAGACACGTGGCCTCGACGATGCGCTCCGACAGCGCCGGGTCGCCCGTCTCAAAGGACCAGCACGGCGCCGGCGCCGCGGGCCATGGACCAGTGCAGGTCGTACTGGGGGTGCGACTTGAGGCCCGGGTAGCGCACGCGGAAGCCGTGGCTCTCGAGAAGGAACTCGGCAATGACCTGGGCGTTGGGCCTGCTGCTTCTCCATGCGGATGGCGAGCGTCTTGACGCCGCGCATGAGCAGGAACGAGTCGTTGGGCGCGAGGCCGCAACCGGTCGAGTTGATCATAAAGTACAGCTCGTCGCCGAGCCTTGGCGTCGTTGCAGGCAATGATGCCGGCCATGATGTCGTTGGTGGCCCGACAGGTACTTGGTGCCGGACTCGTACGAGATGTCGGCGCCCATGTCGAGCGGGTTGGCCAGCATGGGCGCAGAGCATGGTGTTGTCGACCACGACCAGCGCCTTGGGGTTGGCGGCGTGCGCGGCCTTGGCAATGGACGGGATGTCGACAATCTTGATGAGCGGGTTCGTGGGCTGTCTCCAACAAAATCATGGCCGTCTTGGGCGAAGACCTTGGCCACGGCCACCTCGACGTTGGTCGTGTCGACCGTGGTGCACGACAATCTTCATCTTGCGCGCCAGGTACGTCAGCAGGCGGTTGGTGCCGCCGTACAGGTCGTCGCCGGTGATGACCTCGTCGCCGGGCGCCAGCAGGCGCGTGATGACGTCGAGGGCGCCCATGCCGGAGCCCACGGCCACGCGCACGGTTGGCGTTCATAATCTTGGCCATGTGGCGCTCGAGGTGGGTGCGCGTGGGGTTGCCGGAGGGGTGTAGTCGTACTCGCCGCCGCCGGCGGCCGAGGTTCTTGCTTGAAGGTCGCGGAACTTTGGTAGGATGGGGATGCTGGAGGCGCCGTGCTGGTCCTTGGTCTCGGTGTAGACGAGCTCTCGTGGCCGAGGGCATAGCGGCGGCGCCGTTGGACGGGCTCGAGGGCGCGGGCGAGGGCGGCAGGTTGTGGCCGTCCTGGTCGACGCGCGAGAGCGCCTTGCTGACGGGCTTGTCGGTCATTGTGCGGGTGGGCGGTGGTGTGGAAAGAGGCAGGGAGGAAGATGCCCAAAAAAAGAAGGGTTTCCTTTTTTTCCTTCTTTTTTCCTGTCTTTTTTTCTTTCTCGATCTTATCGTCTCGCGTGACTGCACGCGTCGCGACGGCGGGTCGAGCTGTATGGAGCGGAGATCGGAAGGCAGGAAATGTCGATGCTCCAGCGGTGGGCACGACGGGATCGGTGACGGTGATGAAAGGCGAGCGATTTCAGATTGTTGAAGGAAAGCGAAGCAGACAGTTCGGAATTGTTGGGGCCCCTTTGATATTATGGTTTGGCAGAGATCCGGGAAGATGGCGTGGATAGTGAAAGAAAGAGGGGAAGGGGCGACCGGCGGCAGACGGGAGGGAAAGAGCAAGTGCGGGAAGAAGAGGACAATCGGTTAGGACGGATCCCCAGCGGCAAAGGAAGGGAAAAAAATATATCTACGCAGCAAGGCGTGCTCGTGAAGCAATTGACGTTTTTTTTATCAATTGGCTGCAATGAACAGAGGCAAGTCCGACCCGTTTTATGAAAATATTGTGGGTTGCTGATATTACGCAAGTATGGTTGGTTCCTTCAAAAGCTTTGGCGGTAGATATTTACTGGCTGCTTCTATTTTTTTGTCGGTGTTCGCACTTGGCCGCATGCACGGAGAAACGTGCTGTGCGGTGGCAGGACTCACTCTAACCACGCCTGCAGCGGCACCTTCCCGCCAATGTCTCGGCCACTGGCAGGTACATGGCTTTGTGTGGACACGCCGTGGGGTGACGCAAGTACCAGGCTAGTAAACTGTTTGCCACAGAAATTTTGGATGCAGATGACGTGCTCAGCTGAGCGAGTCACACAGGATCGTTCGGTTACGTGCATATCTTTGTATCCGTTATAGACGCCCAGCAGACGACCACCGTCAACCTCCTCTCAGCACAGAACAACGACGAAAAGGTGGATATCACGATGGTTGCATTCAGAGTAATGATGATAGAAGAGGCAAATGCCGTTCTTCGTATGCTCGATATCTCCATTGAAGAGTAGAATATAGCCTCTGGAACTCCGTGTATACAATCCCTCCCAAATAGATACAAAAAGAAACGAGAACCGAACAAAAGCAAATCTATCTCGGGCATAGTGCCACAGTCTCGTCAAGAGAAGGAACCTACAGTCCCCACATCATGCGGCAAACAGACGGCTTCTCAGAGTCGTCCTCGATATCCTCGTACTCGTCGTCGCCCGTGGTGCTGGCTGCCTTTGTTCTTGCCACTTGCTGCTGCTGATGAACTTGGACTTGGACTTGGAGCGCTTGTTCGATGCACTCGCACCCACCGGCCGGGTTCACGCGCTTCCGGCTTTCCATCTCGTCGGCCGCCGTCAATCAGGCCCTTGACCTCCTCGTGCTGGCCCTTGTGCGAGGCCAGCTGTGCCGCGACCATGGACGCCGTCTGGGGGAAGAAGTCGGTGGTGCGCAGGCCGCGCACTGTTGTCGACGTTGGATTTGGACATGGGCCTTGGAGCGAGGCCGGGAGGCGTCGCGGGCGGTTCTGCCGCAGGAACTCGCGCATGGGCATCATGGCGGCGTCACGGCACAGCTCCTTGAGGTCGCTGCCCGACATGCCTTCGGTGGTGCGGGCGATGAGCTCGAGGTCAAAGTTGTCTTCGTCGCGCTTGGTTGTCGCCGAGCACGAGCTGCAGGATGCGCCGGCGCTGGATTGATCGTCGGGCAGCGGCACGTCGAATTTCTTGGGCATGCGGCGCAGGATGGCCTCGTCAATGTCGTGCATGCGGTTGGTTGGCACCCAGCCACGACGATGCGCGAGGGCACGCCGGCCGCGTTGGACGACGTCAGGCCGTCCACAGCGTCATGAACTCGGCCTTGACCATGCCGCTGGCCTCGTGCTCGCCGCTGCGGCGCGTGCCCAGCACGGCGTCGATCTCGTCGATGAAGATAATGGCCGGCTGCAGCTTGCGCGCCAGCGAGAAGACGGCGCGCACAATCTTGTTGGAGTCGCCGTACCACTTTTCCGTCAGCGTCGAGATGTGCAGGTTGATAAACGACGCGCCGCTCTCGTGCGCCAGCGCCTTGGCCAGCATCGTCTTGCCGCGCAGCCCGGCGGGCCGTACAGCAGCACGCCCGAGGGCGCGGCCAGCAGCGGCGCGGCGTGGCGGTAGAGGTGCGGGCATCGTCAGCGGGTAGATGACCGACTCCTTGAGCTCCTCGATAATCGTTTCGAGGCCGCCAATGTCGTCAAGCCCACGGCAATGTCCTCGGGCGCCACGATCTCGAGCGCAATCATGTTTTCGTACTCGTTGAGCTCGAGGTCCTCGGCCCGCAGCCCGCTTCCGCCGGCCGCCACCGCCACGACCACCACGACGTGGTCCGTCTCTGCCACTGCTGCCATTACCGTCGTAAGTCAAAGTCGTCGTCGTCGTCGTCATCGCTGCCGTGGTTGTCCCTTCGTGACCGGAGCAGCCGTTGTAAGTTGGCCTTGCCTTGAGGCGGGTCTGGTCGTGCTTGTCCTTTTCTGGTCGCTGAGGCCCGTCACAAACCGTGGAGAGGATGTTTCTCGACATGAAGTAGATCGTCACCGCCTGTCCCTGTGTCAGTCGGACGTGAGTCCATCCAAGTGCCGCAGCGCATCCCATGGGGCTTACCATTCCAGCAAACATTGACCGCGTCCATGACATAGTCGGCTGCCCGTTTTCGGTCCGACATTGTGGCGGCGGGTCGGGTGTTGTCAAAGTGATGCGTAGATAAGACAGGGAAAAGAAAAGCAGACAAAATCGCGACAACAGTGTCGCTGCGCGTGGTGTCGCGCCGAGGTTGCTGTCGTCTGCGCTTTTTCGACTTTTTAAAATGGGTTTCGGGTTTCGTACTCAGTAATAGCCGCCCACTTTGGCTGGCCAAGATGCTGTATTCCGCCGCTGCCTTATGGGATGGAACGCCGCTGGAGAGGCACCTTACGTAGGGCCTCCAACGCTGTTGCCACTTTTGTGCCAGTCGAGGCTCGGCCAATCACATGTGATACAGTGGGTCCCGTCTTGTGCCTCGCACTTTCCCGCGCGGGAAGGCTGGTTTGTTGTCTCGACAACCACGCGTCTCTTCCTCAGCCAATCAGAGGCCACGAGCTCCATGTCGCAGCATCACGTCCTCGCTTTTGTCCCTCTTTTTTGCACTGTTTGATTTGCCTTCCGACCGCTCGTACTGCGCTGCCCACGTTTCTGTCCCCTCTTTTCGACGTTGTTCTCCGCAGCGCACGTCGCACTTCAGTGCAGATTGATCCCCCTATCTGGACAAGGCTGTCTCTCAATTGACTCCGCTGTCCCAATTCCTTCACGCGACACAATTCCCCTCAACTTTGACGCGCCCACAGCAAACAACAATAGCACGCCCACTCTCCACGCCCACATCGCCAGCCCGTCTGCCTGTCTCCCTGTCGTCACCACATGGCGAAGACGAGAGCGCCTTCAAAACCTGCTGAGCTTGGTCGAGTCGGATTCGGAGGACGATTTATTTGTCAAGGACAAGACGGCAAAAAGGACGACACAAACATCAACCGTGCCTCGCAGCATGCCTGCAGCAAAGAGAGGCCGGGCCTCGGCGGCGGTCGACGGCCGCCGCGTCAACAGCAGCAACGGCCAACAAAAGAAGTAACAAAGCCGGCGCAGAAAAAAGGCCGCTACGGCCGCGACGCGTCGCGCCGGCGAGCGGAGGGGCGCGGCGGCAGCGGGCAGCAGCAGCAGCGCTTGAGGCGGACACATCATAGCCAAGTCAAAGCACGAGGCCAGCGGTGCTCGCCGACAAACAAAGGGGGGCGAGCGGCAGAGGAGGCGGCCCCCGCAAAACCCAGAGGGCGGCCAGGGCGCAAGGCGGCCCGCAAGCAAACCAACAGCATCCAAGCACTCAGCTCCTGTTGCAGAGTGCAAGTAGGCCGAGGTCTAAGACAGAAGAAAGCACACTGATAGTCCTCAAAAAGCGCGGGCCGGGATGGGGCCGGCCTCAAGGGCTGCTGAACAACAATGACAACAACAAACGAAGAACGAGGACCGCCAGGGCCGCAAAACGCTGGCAGACGGGGCGGCGGTCGGCTGCCTCGGCCGTGGGAGGAGGACACGACGAATGAACCGATGGACGTGGGACGGCGACAATGGCAACTACACGGGGTGGGCAGAAGGGAGAGGGCGTTACACAGTGCAGGAGGCAGATGCCACTGAGACACAGTTTGCCGACACGGGATTGGGACATGAGCCGGCCGGCGATGAAGAGTCGAAGACCGCGGACGTGACCAAACGGCTTCCAGTCTTCCGTTGCGGCCGCAGCCGGCCAAGCCTACCAGTCCCGAACATCCGCCAGCACGTCGAGTTCGCGCAAGTACCTCAACAGCATCTGTTCTCGGACGACGGCGTCTGTGCGCCGGCGACTGGGCGAGCCTCACAAAAAAAGTACGACGCGCTGGAGACGCGGTATTCGCGACCTCAAGGAGATTGGCGTTCAAGGAGGCGGAGCGGAACTTTGACCGGCTAAAGAAGGAGGGCGAGGACCGGGCGAAGGGTACGTGCTCTTTCTTCTTTTCTTTTCTTTTCTTTTTTCTTTTCCTTTTTGGTTTTCCACTTCGGTCACCTCCAGAGCCACGTACTAAACTAATATAGTTTCCAACCGACCTCATTGGCGAGTCTCAAGGCCGAGCTGGCAGCGTTCCGCGAGCAGGCAAGAGACGGTGCCAAGGCGAAGCGGGATCTGGAGGCCAGCGTGGCATGCGATTTGGCAGGCGCAGGTTGGGCGAGCTCAAGAAGGCGCTGGACGACGCCAAGGCTGCATCCAAGACACTCTCGACAAAACTGGCGGCCGTGCGCGAGGTGCCAGCCTTCCCGCCGGTATCACCGTGCCTGGCAGCGCCATCAAGTCGTCGGCACCGACTACGGCCAGTGCGCGCGCAGCAGTCGAGGCCATGCAGGCCAACAGCCAGATGGCCCAGCTGAAGGAGGACTTGTACGGCGACCTGACAGGCCTGCTGGTGCGCTCCGCTCTGCGCCAGGGCGGCCCGCGAGAATGTACGACTGCATCCAGACGGGCCGCAACGGCAGCCTGCACTTTAAAGCTGTGCATCGAGGAGGAGGACGCGGCCGACAGCGCCGACTCGGACAGTGCACAGTTGTGTACATGCCGCAGCTGGATGCGCGGCGTGACGCGGCGCTGATCGAGCAGCTGCCGGACTACCTTGTCGAGGAGATCTCGTTCCCACGAATGCAGGCCGCCAAGTTTTACAAGCGTGTGATGCAGGCCTTGGCCGAGGATCTGTGAGGCTGTCTTGTTTTATTCTCAGGGCATGTTCTCCATCGTAATAGGCGTTGCATGATTCTGGTTTGGTCTTCTTTATCTGTTTTATCTTCCTTTTTCTTCAACTTTGCATTTGTTTTGTATGATGGGTTAATGAAGTATATTTTTGTTACAACGATTTTACTTGAATTTTGAAGTACGGTGTTGAACTTTAAACACAATGGTGGCCTCACCCAAGCTCAGCCGTAAAAGTAAGGGATATTGGGAATGCATGGCGGCTGCAACGTCGTACTCATATATCGTATATTACATGTCTCAGTCATTACGTATTCCTGACGCCTTTCTGAGCCTGTGTCTCTGTGTCTCTCCCTTTGCCTCCTTGCCGTTTGTGTTTCTGTGTTATTAATTGGGTTGGACAGGTAGTCATGAGGTGCGAGATGATCAGTAGTCGAGGGCGAAGGTAGGTGTGTTACTGTGACATGTCGGTGACCATTGTCAACGTCAAAACATTATTGCCGCTAAAGCTAGGAGGTTCTAGAGAGTGATACTGAGGTGGGTGTTGCCGAAGACACGGATGCGGCTGTCGGTGATGTCGGCCGGGTTCGTATATTTTGTTCATGGCCTGCCAGTCCAGGGCAGCGCAGAAAGATTCCGTTGTACGCAGAGGTTGGCCACAGCGCTGTTGATGCCCGACTCAAAGACGAAGATGTTGAAGGAGACGATGCAAAGTCGTCCGTTTTGCTCCATCTAGCCCTGATATGAACACCTCGCTCACTACCAATAGCCGGTTGGTGGGTACGTGGGCTATTTTACCCTTCTACAACTTAGAAAGCGTTTGAGAGGTATTACATATTACGGAGTCTTACGGTACCATGAAGAAGTTGCGCGAAGCCCTCCCATTGGCCAGTCCAGATCCACGTTAGACCCAGTTTTATCTGAAACACCCTCTTTTTATTGGTTGCACGTAACTTTCGCACTTTCTAGACAGCTGATTCGTTCGTTTTATTAGCGCGCCCCAGTTTTACGGCCATTCGAGCACTCTCATTGGTCAGAATCGCGATTTACCCCATTTTCCGAGCTTCGCCGGACGCGAAATCGATTTAATTCGTCGAGGGAGTGTTTTATATGGGTCTTAAATGGTTCAATCCCCCCCCGAGCGGCCGTAGGTCGCGAGGGCTATATTACTGCACCTGAAAAGGGCGTAGCAGCCTGGAAGCAAGGCGTAGCAACGAGGCATCAGCCCAACCCGCTAAGGACGGCCGTAGGTCGGCCAGCGGCCATGCTCGTAGTTATGAATACAACAAACTTTTTGTAACCTTTGAATTTGTACCAGAGAATCAAAATACATTTCATTACAACAACAGCTACTCTCTATCATGGCCTCCCCAACCCCCTCTGAATCAACATTTTATCCCATTGTGAACGACGACCTGTTCAATGAGCACTGCATCCGTGAGAATGAGGCCTGGGAAAAAAAATTGCTCAGATCCTCCAACCTTCGGTCGCTAGAAGCTTTTGTCGGCCGTGAGATGGGCGATCGTCGTCCAGTCAAGTTCGTCACAAACGGCGAAGGGTTCCTACAACCTCGTGTTAAAGTTCCGTATCTGTGATGGGGCGAGGCCGGAGTATCTTGCGCTGCGTGTTCCGCAGCGCGGGTACTCACCCAGTTTGCTCGTATCCGAGAAGATCGAAAACGAGGTCCGCTGGATGCAGTGCTTTGAGGAGCTGTGCATCGCCCCCCCTGTTTTCGCTTCCGGTGTACCTTTTATGGGCCTTTCAAAAAAGGTACTGTCAAATCCAGAAAAAAGTGACTTCTCAGCCACAGACACGAGGTGCGACTTTCTGACCACATACGAGAAGAGGTGAGGTAAGGAAGGAGGGAAGGCAACGCCCATCCTTGCCGCGCTCCTCCTCTTATGAGGAAGTAGCACTTACTCCCGCCGCCCCCTCCCCCCCCCCCCCCCCCCCCCCCCCCTCCCCCCCCCCCCCCCCCCCCCCCCCCCCCCCCCCCCCCCCCCCCCCCCCCCCCACCGCAACCCATGCAGCCCACAATTATTTCCTGGCTGGTTGGCTTCTGCCCTTTTTTCTGATTCCCGCCCACCCTGTATCTATAAGTAACCATTAGCTTCACGTTTAAACTTTACGTACCCGTACCTGGTATTGTATGCTCCCGCACTTACTCGTACTGCCCTGAACGTCAACAGACTTCTCAACGCTGCGGCCAAAACTCGAGGTTCAGTGTTGTTTATCTTCAGCGCCAGCCATTATTTTAGGCGACGGATGGCGGGAACCACCCAAGCATTTCTCCAGCCAGAGCGGGCTTGGTACTTGGCAAAGACAGTTTCGTGCATGCCGAGCTCTTGAAAGTCAACCTCGTTCACCCAATAGTCGAGCATGGCTGAAGGGTGTTTCTTGGTCTTTGGTCGAGTCGGCGTCGAGTTGTCGGGACGTTGGCATCGCCAGATACCGCAGGGTGGTCACTGGCAGGGGCCGGGCTGCATTGTAGGTTAAAAGCAAAGACGAAGCCAGCAAACTACCGGTGAAGAGAAAAGGGGAGAAATCAACAAAAAAGAGCAGGACATACATCGTAGCCTGGCTCTGGTCGTGGCCGCCGCCGGCCAACGTTGTGAGTGGAGTGAGGCATGGTTGAGTGGTATAGTTTGTATCTTGCTTCGCAAAATGGGCAAAGCTTCAAACTTGTGAGAGGATTGGATATGGGAAAAAAAGAAAGACCAGAGAGTTATCATGGTGGACGTACGCCCGTATTTATGAAGAAAAAAAAAGTGAGCATGGTTGTGTTTTCTTTGAAGTGAGCTACAAGACGCCCGAAACCACAAGGATGCGAGAAATTGCAACAAGACGGAGAAATGTGTTGAGGCGCAAGAAAAGTAAAAGGGGTGAAGACCTCTAGCGTATTTCTGCGAGCGAATGGCTCGGTGGGCTTTCTTTCAACTGCTGCCCTCTGGTTACAAATAAAGCAGGGGGATGAAACGACAACAACAGACAACACACACAACACCACAAAGAAAGTCAAGGAGCGGCGTTTATTATTTGATTTCATCTGTTTTTTTATAATTTCCTATTGTTCTGCATAAAGGAGTTTCACCTTTTCGCATACGCTTTCCTTTTTCTTTTTCTTCTTTTTCTACCCGGTATTATGACCTTTTGATCACGTCACAACACAAGGCCTGAGGCACCAAAGAGAATGGAAGGGCATGGAAACAATCGTGACAGACGACGAAAGGCTTCATGCGTTTGCCAAAGGCAGTAAACGCGGTGTTTAAGAAGGGCCTATCCCTACAAAGATAGATTCGATGAATTGACAAGAATCATCACCAGTATCGCATCATACCTACCTGCAGGGCACCGCTTGCGGACGGGTTAAGTGATTGGTGATTTCCCACGTTGGCTAACGCAGTTTGTCCCGACACTTGTAGAATTTGGCGTTTATTATCAATCAGCACAAAGCAGAATGCCGCATTAATCAGAGGAGCTTTCAGCCTCGGCGTACATACGGAAAGTGCAATATCACACCGCGAGGCTCGCCTTTGTCCAGACATTCGGCTTCACTGCTGTTGGGCCGGTGGAGGTGCGTAAGTGTTTCATTTTTCTCTCCCCACCACCGCCCCGCTGCCCCGTAGACGTCCATAGATAAGGCGTCCATGCGAACCAGTTATACAACAACTCGAACAACTGGGCTGCGTTGGGCCATGAAAAATTTGGAGGAAACGGTCATATTGTGTGTCGAGCCCAATCGCCTTCTCGATCTTCATCGTCCTCCTCACTCCTCCCCAGGACCAAACATTCCAGCGCCCTGTGCTTTCCTTATTCATGATCTGCATCCTTACTCGTACAGGGTTTGCCCAAGAGTTTGTCTTGCTTGCTTTCTGACTGGTCCTTTCTTTTGTGTACCTTGTTTATTTTTTTATTCTTTTTTTTATTTCGCATCCCCCCCCCCTTACTCCGTAATAAAGTGGAAGGCTAATGCAAAATTGATGCTTGTTTTCTCTTATGCCGTACGATTTTAACAACCTCAGGCTCACAGATTTAATGCGACAAGAAATGCCGTGCGCATAAACTTGACGTTTCGCTACTATTGGGGCCATTGGAGTGCACAATATAATCTAAACACTTACGTCTAATAAATATTGTATGGTTTCAGCTGTGCCGTTTGACAGCTGGGTCAGCTATGTTTCGCCTTGTATTTGTTTATTAAGACTAGACTCTTCACTTGGCGAATAATTTTCTTCACAATGAATTCTCTCATTCTTCCTCCCTGATTTGCACTACTGATTCGGGACTGCGTATTCATTGTCTTGCGTTTCTCAACACCTTTTTCAATCCATCTCGCCATCTGCTAGATTTGGATCTGCTGCATAATATTCACTGTTTAAACTGTGATCTGACTTTTGTACTGGGTCTACGATATCGCCTTTGGATTTTCGTTTGTCTGTTTCCATTGAAACTTTGAGAAAAGACTTTCTGCTTAGGCGAAAGTTAAACTGGCGGCCAAAGGTGTTTAGCAATTTAGCAAAGCACAGCCCAAAGGCTTGGTGGACGTTGGGGGAAAACATTACGGGCCAGTCTGCTGTTTTAATTACTGCGAAGAAGGTGAGCGCTGTCTGGTTGTTGAAAAGTGCATAACGTTTAAATCATTCGATGTAGTAATATAAAAAAAGTGAGAAAATAAAAAAGTTGAGAAAAAATAAGAGCGAAGTGTTAAAAAGTAGTATCATAATAAAAAAAAATCGACAAAGAACAGTGGTAAAGTGTACATGCATCTGGTTCCTGGTAGATAAAAACCCTTCACGGTTCACTGCTGTTTTTAAACATCATTCAACACAACGACTCGCCTTTGTCCAGGACATCATTCGGCCTTTTCACTACTGTTGGACCCATGTTCAAACGCTAATTCATGCTGGCAAAGCCCCCTCTTCCCAAGCAATAGAGCTGCAGCAACCCCAGTTCCCGACGCGCTATGCTGCTGCCACAAAGCCACGCTGGGGCCACAAGAGAGACTCTCCGAACCTTACAAAGTCCCATGCATATACTCGTACTCAGTATGTAAGTTGAACAGGGCCACGACTGAAAATGGATCCATAACGCCTGCCAGACCCGGATCTCATAGCCGGCCACGGACCTGTTACCGCAGATGTTGCCCATTTTTATGGCCGTTAGCTGTGCCATTCGAACAGGACGACTTTCGCGTCGATCGCCCCAGCACGTCAGCTCGCCAGTCCCCCGCTTCTCTGCAAATAACTGGGAAATCCGTTCTCGGCCACTGCAAACGAGTCCAACGAGGATCTACCCTGCCGTCCGAGGGCGGGCCGTGACGTGTGTTTTGCGCTTGGGACCGTCATTGTCCCAAGTCGGAAGCCATCTGCAACACAGCTTGGTGGACGGGGAAAGCCCAGCAGAGATTGACTACACGTACCGTCTGATGCCAACCGACTGGTGGGCAGCTGTTGCTCTGGCAAAAAGCGTCTTGAAAGACGTCGTGAGTATGCCAGGTGCTGTACTTTTCTGGGAAAAGGTATTGTGTCTCTTGCCCCTCCTTTCCTCACTCTTTTTCTCCAGTCTGATGGACAGAAACTGACTGCGCAGATCATGGACGCCAGGTCCTGGTCCAAGAAAGACTGCCCGGCGTAGGCTTGAAACGTCGCGTGGCCGTACCTCTCGCAAGAACGCAGGAAGACTCTAAGCGGCAGGCTCGAGAGGTTGCTGCGACAGCTCTACGCAGTTTGGAAGCCCACAGATGGACGCCGGACTCGCTCACACGTTGTGGGAAGATCCCAACATTCTTCACAACGGCCGCATTCACCGCTGTGGAGGCGGACTCTTCTCTTTTTCCAACACGGAAAGCACGGAAAAGCACCCGAAAATGACCGACCTGGGCTTCATGCACAACGACTTTACCAAGTCCAGACTGCATCGTTGACCAGGACAGGATGGTGTTGGCCCTCGTCTGGCATTGCGGAGATGGCCAGGCTTCTTTTGGCTGGGAAGACGGCCGGCGAGGTCCACCGCAGGATCCGGACGCCCCAGCGCGAGCATTTTTGCCAATGCCAATGTGAGCGAGGCGAGGCTGCAGGAGATGATGTTCTGGCAGGATCTCTACGACAAAGGCATGCCTGAGCCTTAGGGTAGACATTGACAATGAGGCTTTCGTAACGCGGTTGCTACAATAGAACATATGCGAGGAGATATACAGCACCAGGATAGCTTCTTCATAGTCGGTATTATCGCCAGGTCGCCAACCCTATCATTGTTTCATTTGAATCATTTCTAAAGGTAAAAAAGCTTGTAATAAAAAAATCATCGTAAATACTAGAGTCACCGGCTGTCCGCTCAAAAGTGCCAGCTGGCATGAGTCTTGCAGGGGAATGCGCTTTCTCGATCAACCGCCCACGTACACGAAAGGCTATCACGATCTAGTTTGAGTCCACGGGACGCGACGGTAGCCCAAAAGCCGGCGTGAATAGCAAGTTCGGGCACGGCGGGTCCCTTGGCTATTGCCTTTCTTTGCACGACAGACTCCTTTTGTCTCTTGGCAATGTCCTACAAGGAAGGTGCACGCCGCTGCCTTATCGGTTTAGGGAAGGACCGATGCCGGCCGCCGTCTGCCGTGCAACCCACACAACTGTGGATGGCCTAATAGAGAAGGAGCAGAACGATGGCCAAATGTGGATCTGCAATATCTTCCTGTCCTGTTGGGGCCAAATGCCGTTTTGTTCATTATATTTATATCGCGGCTAACCTGACAACGAGTAGAACCGTTGCGACGCGTGGTCGGACGTCACTTCACGCCGTTTTCAATCGACGGCCTGGGAAGGCTTGGCGAAATGATTGGGATTGCAAACAAGTTGCCAGTTGAGAGGCACTGTGCTGGCGCGGCTTCTTGGTGGCCGTGTTCGTTGTGTCCCTTGTCTGATGCGTGTTGTCCTCCGTCCTCCCTGGCTGCCGCGCCGCTTCCGTTTCCCAGCAACCGCTGCTACTGGCCTTTGACGGACACCGCATGCAGCCAGCGCCATGAATTCGGCCGGTAGGGCAACGCGTGCTCCTTTGTCTCGCGCACCCGCGTCGGGTGCCGGAGAGAACGCCCTCGTACGAAAAACTCCACTTGTCCAGCAGGTGGGCGGCCCTTGGACCCAGGAGGTGGTCGGCGGCGGGGCGCAAAACGCCTGCAGCGTGAAAGCAAACACCTGGGCCGCCTTGCAGTACGCAGGATGGTTGCGCTGTTGTCGTCCTCTTCTTCGCGACATACGGACCATCCGGCACGCACACATGCGTAAAGGGCAGTGGTCGGGTCGTCCCGGGGATGTGCAAGAAGACAAGGACATCTGCCAGTGCAGATGTAGGCCATACCGGACGCATTTGCGGACCATGTACGCAAAGAGCTTTCGTCACTGCAGCGGTGGTCAGGGTCTTGGACGCAAACACAAACGCAGAATACGCCGGACGTCCCTGCGGTCACGGGTGTGGATGATATCGCGGCCCGCCGGGTCCCACGGTAAGGCACACGGCAAGCCTGTGAAGATCTCGTCCGGGCTGAGCTTGTCCTGGCATAATGTCGGCACGGCAGCCGCTTTACGGGTCATGACGCGTTACCGTCTTGCCATCCGCACACTATAGCCATCGTGCGTGTCTGTAAAACCATACACATTGTAGCCATAGTGCATCGCAAAGGCCCACGGCTACAGCGGCAAAGGGCCATAAGAGCGGCGGCGCAGCATAAGCATCGTCGAACACACTGCCCGACGAGCCAGCGCGACGGGGTCCTCGATGGCGCGCCAAAATTCCGCTCCACCGCTGATACCCGGCCTGTTGATAATCTTCCATGCTGTACGTCGACACCTATGCTGAGGACGAAAACGCTCGCGCGAGGCAAACGCGCCAAACGAGGCGGCACTCCGTCGGTCCATGCTGCCAGGTGGCCGACCTCGGTGGACAACCAACAAGTCGCCACATCTCGGCCCTGCTGCGCGGGAGACCATCCCACGGGACAATTCGCTGCGGATAGACGCGGCCTCGTGGGGGCACGACATCATCGTACACTGTAATGTGTGTTCTGAACGCGGCCTCGTTTCGCGATGATGGCGCGGTGAAGCCTTATGGTGGGCTTCCAAGAACGGCTTTCCAGTGTCATCGGTTCCAAGGTTTGTTGTAAACCCGGGAAAATTCTTTGGCAGCCCGTTCGAGTTTTTTCGTACAGTCCGGAAGACTTCTTTGTAAGCTGGATGGCTGCTTTAAGAGCCCGGGTGACTTCTTTACTAGCCGGCTGGCATTTCAGAGGCCGGGTGGCTCCTCCGGCAGCTGCCAGGTTTTCTTTCAGCAGCCGCGACCCCTTTCTTTGGCAGCGCGCGGCCCTTTCTTTGGAAGCTTCATACTTTCTTTTGGCAGCTGCCATTCCGTTCCAAAGGAAGTTGTGGTCCAGCGCCAGGTCTTGCAATCTTGTCCGTCGTTGGAGGCCATGGGAGGCAAGCATTGCAGTTGTGCGTACCAGGCAAGATAGAGAAAAGAAAGAGCAAGAAAAGCGTAACTTTAAACGAGAGACGGTAGAGTCAGGGTAAAATGGTGCGTGTCACCCGTACGAGGCGAGAGACGAGAGGTTATAAGAAGAAAGTATTAAAAAGCAGGAACGACGGACTGAAACGAGATTAAATGAGCGACAATAAATGAAAAACCTGTAATCCTTCATAACTGATGTTGCGGCAAAAAAGGGACAGCCTCTAGCAGCTTCTTGGGATTGTCGTAGGTAACGTCTGTGGATGAGTGTGTGTTGTGTGTGTTTGTGTGAGAGCATGTGTAAGAGAGGCAGAGCACAGGTGTTGATCAAAGTGAGGCTAAATACCCACGCAGCTCTCTCCAGGCTTATCGCTGATTGGCCCTACCGTAGCTAGCTTTGAGTCAGGCTGCTTCCAACGAAGCTTGGGTGGTAAAAGAATGGTTTGTCTAGAGTGTGATGTGAAGCAGAGAGTACTGTGGCAGTTAATTCTTTTTTTTTCTTCTCTTTTCAATACTAAACCAGATTGCTGAGATCAAAAACTTGTAGAATAATAAAACTATGACAGACCAAACTTGATTAAACAAATGAGAGAAATGAAAAGACTGGAGTTAACAAGGACAAGGAAAAAGAGAGAGCAAGGCCAGAACAAGAGAAATAGCAACGCTAAGTGAATGCATAGAGTACAAAATACAAAGGGAAAACATCCACAAAAAGGAAAGTATCCAAACAGCACAGCAACGGCCGCCCATCAACCCTCAACCCTCAACCCTCAGTCAAAACGGTCGGGCAGCACAACCGGCGCAACCAGCGTCCAGGTGTACAAGCGCGTAGCAGACCCACGAGCTGACAATCTTGACCCAGGTCGCCCAGTACGTGCGGCCCACTGTCGCAAAGTCGCCGTCCTTGGTCGAGTCCTCGTAGTTCATCGTCAGCAGCGTGGCCACCCATGCCGTCGCCAGGAAAAAATAATGTGGAACGTCGTGTAGTTGTACTGTGTGCTGCCGCGCTCATCGTCGCCCGAGCGGCGGCCGCCACCGCCATTGCTGTCGTCCTCGTCGTCCTCGTCGTCCTCGTCGTCCGACAGCATCGCGTCCGCAGGAAGACTGCCCTCGGCCACGGCCCCGCCGCAGGGCCTCGGCACGCATCTCACGGCGCGACGGGCTGCGTCGTGACCAGACCGTGCGCGCTGTAGCTGCTGTGGCCATCGCCCTGCGTTCTCGTTCGTCGTCCCGTCGGGGGCAGCCGAGGATGCCGCCACTGCCGGTTGCCGCCGAGGCCCAGCGTCTGCGTCGCCGCGACGCGTCGTCGTCCACGCAACCGTCAGCATCGTCACCAATGGCGCCAATGACCACCGACGTCGTGCGCTGTGCCGCTGGGCCAGCAAGCAGCGGGTTGCAGGTGCTTGTCCTCGGACAGATCGGGCTTCATCGGACGCGACGGCCGGACATGGTCAGGTACGAGCAGTACACAGCCACCATGGCCGCTGGCCAGGCCGCCTTGGGATGTGTACTCCCTGGACGCTGGGTGCACCGACACCGCGACACGATGAGCAGCAGCAGCAAGGTTGATGGTGATGACTGGGACCTGGCTTGCATGCAGACTGCAGCCGCCGCTGCCAAAGAAGAACGTCGACTGGCAGCACCGTCAATGGGCAATGGAGCCAATGTACATATGCCGAAGGGTCGAGCCGATGAGCATCCACGCGCCACACACGCGACTCGCTGTTCTCAATCTGCTCGAGGCAGTACTCGCCCACGAGTGCGCCATGTCGACGAGCAGGATGAGACCGAGGATCAGGAAGAGCACTCGCACAGACGAGCGAGACGTAGTTGCCCAGAAATTAGAACTGGTCGGGAATCAGGAACGAGAGGACGATGAGAGCCAGCCAGAAGATGATCTTGGGGCCCCAGTAGCCGTTCTGCAGCGCGGCGCGGGGCTGCTTCGACGACGAGACGCCAATCAGCAATCCGCAAAGACGAGGTGGAAGAGGCCCAGGGCAAAGTTGATGCGGTGGACAGCGAGCCAGCCGTAGCACTGGCCCGTCGGGCAGTTGATCTTGACGTAGTCGAGCATGAGGTGCTCGAGCTTGTTGATGGCCCACGCGTCTCCATGCATCCATGGCGAGGATTCGACGTTGAGCCGAGCAGGGATAACGGGCATAGCGATATCGAGTTGCAACGCTGGGAGGAGCGACGAGACCGAGTTAGTTTCAGGCTTGGGGAATGGACGTTCCGACAGGTAAAAAGGAGGGCCACTACAACGCAGCCTATTGCCGCATTTCTCCGCAGGCGCTGCAGACCATGGAGCATGTCGCCGCACCGCAAGCAGCTGGCCGCAAACGAGAGCAACCGTTGTTGCACTCCGGCAAGCGCCAGCAGCGGGAGCGAGAAGAAAGAGCGCCATCGTGGGGCTGGGCGCGGTATCGAGTCGAGCGAGTTCGGAGGAGGCAATTGACGTCGGAAAGCAATGCGCGGCGAATGAAGGAGTCGGATTGCAGACGGTGAAAATCGCGTTCGCAACAGCCGAGTATGTCTATCGCGGACCTGTCCCGCGAATTCGAAGTAATGCGGCAAAGTGGTGATGTGGTGATGTGGGTGAAGTGGTTGCAATGTGAGAAGAGGAGAAGGAGAGTGGAATGCTGTCGATGCGGAGGCGAGGCAGACCTGAATCGCTTGCGCCCGAGTGGATCCAGTCGTCACTGTTTCCAAATCGGACAGTCACACGTGATCTACACACGTGAAAATATCACAGTGTCGTCTACATCGCCATTCCTAGAGACAATGGCGCAAAACAAGCTATCGGCCGCCTATGCACGCTGTGGGCCCCTGGCTAATACGCGGCACAACATTGGCCGTGGAAGGTGTGTTCTCCGCAACTCTTCCTGTATCGGTGCAGCTGAGTGCGCCAGCCAGCGGGCCACTGTTCGAAAACCGCCAGCCAATCCCACCTGAGACAAAGTTGTACTTGTAACGGAGCAGGTGCAGTGGGCATGCGCTATGCATACCACGAGATTGCGCAGTTGCTTGCTCCTTCCCCCTGCGGACGACCAACTGCCGACCGATAAGGGAAACAAGAGCAGTAGCGATCCGGAAAGTGACACAAGGCGAGGTGCAGCCAGCCGCCCCTTCCTCGCATCTGGTCGACTCCGTGTGCATTTCAAGCCTTTATTCTCAACTTTCTCCCTTTCTTCCATCCGCTCATTTAACATCGCCAAACGCCACTCCATTTTATTCCCCCGGTTCTGCAACTCGTGCGGGTTCTCTGTCGAGTCAATCGCCGCACGCTCATCGCCCGTCGACCGCCTCCCCTTCCCTTCTCTCTCTTCCGGCCTCGGCACACCGTCTGCCGAGCACCGGCGGTACTACTATAAAGATCCTTTGTGACCATGATCTTACGGTGTCAACGTCTTTGATTCTACGGCAGCCTCGATTATTCCGACGGACTTAGCCCGTCTCTTCTGCTCCTCCGCCGACGTTTTTCCCTTGGCACTCCACCGTCAGCGCACCGCCCGCAACGATGCACGAAGAGGCCGTCCACCGGGCACGCATTGTGTCGAGCGTGGCGGCCACCGTCATTTCTCTAGCATGCGGAACAAATGTGAGTGGCGTGCCTGGCAGCAATATGCTGGGACGGCGAGACAGCGGGACGGCGGCGGCTGCGGTTCTCATGCGTTTGTACACAAACTAATACGTTTTTCTTGTTCGCTCTCTCTCTCTAGTATGTCTACTCTGCGTGGGCACCAACAGTTTCGCCGAACAAGCTTCAAGCTGTCGGCCACGCAATCCAACCTGATTGGCCTCGCCGGCAACCTGGCATGTACTCGATGGGCGTGCCCATTGGCATGTTCATCGACACACGAGGGCCGCGGCCAGCCGTGATTGGCGGCTCCTTGCTGCTGGCACTGGGCTACTTCCCGCTGCGCCAGGCGTTTGAGAAAGGGTCCGGGTCTGTGGCCGTGCTGTGTCTCGTCTCGTACCTGACGGGCCTCGGCGGCTGCATGGCCTTTGCGGCGGCCGTCAAGACGTCGGCGCTCAACTGGCCGCACCACCGCGGCACGGCGACGGCGTTCCCGCTGGCCGCCTTTGGCCTCAGCGCCTTTTTTCTTTTCCGTGTTTGGCTCGCTCCTTTGTGCCCGGCGACACCAGCGCGTTCCTGCTGCTGCTCGCCATTGGCACGTTTGTGCTCACGTTTGTGAGCTTCTTCTTTCTGCACGTGCTGCCGCACAACACGCCGCAGCACTACCACGCCGTGGCGCCGGCGAAGACGAGGGCCTCAGCGACTCGCAGCAGCTGCGGCGGACCATTTCGGAAGAGGCCAAGCTCGCAAAGCGCGGCGGGCGCGGACGCTACTACCAGCAGCCCACCGAAGAACCTGGTAGGTTCCCGATGATGATGATGATGATGATGATGGCAACAATAAGAACAACAGCACGAAGAAAGAGAGGCGCATATGAAGACGTCGAAGACGATGAAGATGGAGTAGACCGCAAAGGTGCCGGCGCCAGCGCAGGGGCAGTAGCGGTGACCGGGGAGAGCGTGCAACAAGGGCAGGCCCCAGCGCCGCGCAGGAAGAGACGGAGGACGACTGGGAGGCGCCGCAGAAGCCTCCCGCCGCAGCAACAACGGCAACTCGTCGTTTGCCAGCCACTACGCCTCCAATTCGTGTTCGAGCAGCGCTTCGCGCTTCCGCTTTTCCAACCCCCGGGACCAGCATTCTTCACCTCTGGCGTTTGCTGTCCCCAACGTTTTCGGAGATGCCGACCAAGACTCCAATGGACCGAGACGTTCCTCCCTCGTGTCGAAAAGCTCATTTCGCTGCCCGGCGAGATTCTGGTGCAGAACAGTGTTTTGCATATGGACCAATCCCACCGGTGTAAGACATCGTGGCTGGAAGCTGCTGCGGCAACACCTGAGTTTTGGGCAATTCTTTGCCATTATGGGCATTCTGGCCGGCATTGGGCCTCATGACCATCAAGGTTAGGGTTCTTTTTTCATCCTCTCCTTTCCGCTCCTCTGCGCCACATCTGCCGTTAGAAGCTCCCACTACGCAACTAGCAACATCGGTCCACGACGCCAATGCCTGTGGAAGCAGCTACGATAGTTCTGTCGATGAGAGCTTCGCTCGTCGGCCGCCAGCAGATGCACGTTCTCCATCCTGTCGATTGGCAGCTTTTGCTGGTCGTCTTTCCACGCGGTGAGTATCACCAGTCCTTCTCATTGTATGTATATGGCATCTGCAGAAAGCCATCTTTGCTGGACATGTCTTGTACCAGGCGTCGGCTCCGACTTCCTCGTCAAGCGCCTGCACGCCAGCGCGTGTGTGGTGCCTCGTGATTGCCGCCATCATCTTTGTCGCGCGCGCAGGTCTGCGCCATCAATATTGTCAACCCGCACTTCCTGGGCCTGGTGTCGGGCCTGTCGGGCCTGGGCTACGGCTTTCTCTTTGGCAGTGTTCCCGTCGATTGTCGCCGAAACCTTTGGCATCCACGGTCTCTCGCAGAACTGGGGCTTTATGACGCTGCTCGCCCGTTCTTGTCCAGGCAACGTCTACTTAAACCTATTCTACGGCATCGTCTTTGAACCACCACTCGATCGTGGAGCCGACGGGCGAGCGGTCGTGCGACGATGGCCTGGCCTGCTACCGCGCGGCGTACTTTGTGACGCTGGCCGCTTGCGGGCTCGGCCTGGCGGTGCCGCTGTTTGTCATCCGCCACGAGCGGCTGCAACGTGAGAAGGAAGCCGGCAAGCGCAGCCTTGAGGATTAGGTGTCGGGCGTGGCGCTTGTTCTGCTGCCTCATAAGCAGGCCTTCTCTGCCTCTCTATCTTCCACGAGCATGAACTATTCTTCAATCGTGTGGCATCGAATTTCTATCTTGGTTTTTTGTTTTTGTTTTGTTTGTTTTGTTTTGTTTTGTTTTGTTTCGTTTCGTTTCGTTTCGTTTTACTTTCTTTTGTCTGAGCTACGATGATCTAGCTTCTGGATATGTTTCATCTTTGCTTAAAAGGAGTCGAGGCGAGTTTACACTTTACATTATTCGGGATTACATTCGATTCATCGATGCGCATAGCATCACCTTTTGTCCTTTTTTTTCCGGCGGATCAGGTCTTCGTTTTAGAAAGCGCGTTTTCAATCAGGTTAATCAACTTGATGACTTGAGTATTACTGTTCTTTGCACATTGACGTCAGGTTATGCATGTCTTATTTTTAGACCCTTTTCCACTTTACCCTGCAGCCGCTGCCTGTTTTGCCTCTTGTCGTGGCTGAAGGTAATACGAAGTATTACGACGTAACTGAACAGTGGGCTTGACTGGGCGCTGGGCGGTATTACAAGTACTTTTTGCGCTTTCATCCTCGGGCCAGAACAAGTGCCCGACAGTGCGTACTTTGTAAGGCGCGGCTGGAGCCCCACAAAATCCGAGCTCGATTTCTTAGGGAGGCAAAGACACGCTAAGGTCGGCCAGCAGGCCACTCCTAGATATATGTAGGTGCGATCTGCCGCGAAAGACAAAATTGAAGCCTGACGTCATGCCAACGCGTGGCTGCCGTTTTTTGCGCGCAACCCTCAGAACAGCCCACAAAACAAGCAGCAGCGATAGACTCGACGAGGAACACACAAAAGTTCGCTGCTCATTCCTAACCTGGCAAAAGCTAATAAGCTTCTCGATCGGAACGGAAACAGCGAATCTGCTCTTTTTGGTGGACGCTCCTTCTCTGAAAGCTGCCCCCAGCCCTGACGTCGTTCCTTCCATACACGACTGCACGGCGCACAACAGCACAGCGCACAACAGCAAGGCCATACTCTCATCAATCTAAACAGTTGCTTTCTTTTACGCTTCTCTCTTTTTCTTTAAATTCGTCTTTTCTTTCTCTTTCCTTTTCTTGGCGTACGACCTCAACACTGTTTTTCTCTCGCCGCTCCTACGAAGACCACTCTTGGTTCAGGGTTCTCGAGTAACATCAACGAAATAACAGGTGACGAAAAAAGGTGAAAAGAGAGAAGAAAAAACAAAGTCACATCCACCTATCACGAACTCTCTTCTAGAACGCCATCCTAGAACGCCACGCACGGCTCGCCTCACAACATCCTCCCGTTCTACAACAGCGTCCCCTCCGGTCTTTTGGTACCCCCCTGGCTTCGTCTCCCCCTCGCCATCACTCTCGCCACCATGATCTTCCGGCCGTCATATTTTGTATGTGAATCCCCTCACTTTATTTTTTTTTGGTCGCAATCGACTCTCCTCCCCACTAACCTCGCCCAGTTCCTCCCATCTTGTCGGCTGCGTCTGGCTGGGCATGCTGCTCGGCATGCTCATCGGCTGGGTTGTCGACACACACCGCGAGCACTATGTCTCCATGACGCTGACCAGCATGTCGCGTACATTTCCGACATTGGCGCCTCGCCAAGTTCAAAACCCATGTTTCATCGCCCTCTGCGTCGTCACCACCGTCACCCTCGACCTCTCGTTCCTCGCCGACCGCTGGCTGCGCCACGCCGGCCGCCTCACGCCCAACGGCAGCCGCGGCCAGAAAGTGCTCGCCGTCCTCCACCATTGTCTTTGCCATTATCGGTACCGCCGGCCTGATCCTGCTGTCCGTCTTTGACGTCGCCCACACAAGAACCTGCACGACGGCTTTTTGCTGTGCTTCCTGGCGGCTACGTGCTGTCGGCCATCTGTATCTGCTGGGAGTACCAGCGGCTCGGGAAAACACAACCCGCGACCGCCGCGTGCTGCGCATTTCATTTTGGGTCAAGCTCACGTTTGTGCTCGTCGAGGTCGTCCTGGCCGTCATTTTCGTGGCCTGACGTTCACGAGCCACACGAACGGAGGTGCCGTTGTCGATGATCATCGCCTTTACTCTTTGCGCTCTATGTCTCTCCTTCACCATTGACCTGTTCCCGCCGTATACCGCGCCACGCCAAGGAGCAGATCCACCGAGCATGCCGACGAGATGAAGGGCAGCCACAGCGACCCCAATGGCACCAATGGCGATGCAATGGCAATGGCCACCACCACCTGGACGCCAGCATGAACACGAGCGGCGCCACCATGGTTGCAGGACGGCCCTGTGATGGGCGAGATGGGGCCGCCAACGGCGGTATCGAGGCTACGGCGTGGGTGCGCGCGAACGCACACGTCATCCTCGGCTCAGGGCGACGTTCCGGCCGGCCTCTACGACACAGCGTACGGCGAGAGCGCAGCACGGGCGACCCGGTCACCGCGTGCAAACAAGACGGCCGCCGGCAGCGCTTTGCCGAAGACAGCCTCCGCACGACCAGGTACGACGGCATACGGGCGGCTGAGCCGCGACAGGCGTATCAGCCAAGTCGACATACAATGGTTTTGTCGTGTCCGGAAAAAAGAAGGCAGCGAGGAAGACGAGAGATGAGAAGACGAGAAAACGAGGAGAGTAATGAGTGAAAGATCGTGTAAAGGTTAGACAGAGAGCAGAATCATATCCTGGGTCCTTTGGGTAGGAGTTGGGTTCATTGGGATACTATCACGGCCATTATTCATGGTTTCCGGCTTGCATTGTAGAGTTAAATGTCGCACTTAATTTTTGTTGTATGTTTAGAATGTATAGCATACAGGGGTTTTATTTTATTTTGAATATAATACAATCCAAATCAGTTACAGAAACCAGACCGAACCAAACAGAACAGAACCAAACAGAACCGGGAACTAACAGCGAGACGAAACTGAAGTGTGTCGGGGATATCCAATAAAGAGGAAAGGATCGGCAAAGAAAGGAAGAATGGGGGAAAGTCGTGTGTGAGTATGGGGTAGGCAAAAATAGCGAGATCGTTGGAGAACAAATAGAACTGGAAATTGGGCATCTTGTTTGGCAAAGAATGAGAACCCTGGATAACCTGATGCTTGCGCCTGGAAACGCCAGCAAGGTCTTGAGAAGAGAACCCGATAAATAAAAACACAAGAAGGGGAGGCAAAAAGAAAAGAAAAAAATAGACAGACACAAGACACAAGAGAAAAAAATAGAAAAATGCAAAGAAAAGCAGTGTAGATTCAAGGTTGCGTAAATATCGAACCAACATCGAGGATAAGGAAAAAAAAGACACGCCCTCTCCTACGAGAGCTCCTCGAGGTTCTCCAGGAAACGCGAGTCACGGACAGGCTCGCACTCTTCTTCTCGGCAGGTCATGAATTGCCTTGGGCGGCTGTAAACGCACTGGGCTCGGCGCCCGAGACACCGGACGTAGAGCTGGTCGGAGGAGGAACAGACACAAACGTGTTGCCAGTGCCACCCTTCTCGGTCGGCACAAGTGCTGCTAATGTTGGCAAAGATGTTGGCGCCAATCAAACCAAAACCACTGCCTGCCACACCAGGGACACCAGTATCGGCGCTGTAGTGGCTGCTAGTATAGCTCGTGCGGTTTCCAGGGAGTGTGTAGTCGAGGCTCGCGCCCTCCTTAGTAGTCGAACGGCCAGAGGCCAAGCCAGCACCAGTTGCGCCGACAAAACCAGCGGCACCGGCAGCACCAGCAGCACCGGCAGCCAGAGCGGCAGAACCAGACAGACCCGTGGACTTTACAGTTTCAGCAGCACCCGTGGTGCCGGTACGGCCAGTGGTGCCAGAAGCGCTGGTGGCGTCGCCGGGGAACATGATGACGGGCGTCAAAGGACCGAGGCCAAAGCCTGCTGTGGCGTGGCCGCCAGCACCGTGCGTGTGCCCAAGCGACGACGATCCCTGGGCCAAGGCAGCGGCATCCTTCTCCGTCGAGTCCCTGGCAGCAGTGATGCCAGTGGCCTTGGCGGTTTCAGAGACATCAGCCTGCTCGGTGCCACGAGAGAGCATAATCTCATCAGCGCGGTTGCTCGTAGGCTTAAAGGCTGGCCAGGGCCATCCTGCGCGGCGGTGGTTACTTGAGGTGGCGCCCTTGCTAGAAGAGAGGCCAGCAGCCGCAGCACGCCAACAGCGGCAATGGCACCGCCAGTCACCAGAGGCATTGTCAGGCCGCCGGCGCCAATGGCTGGGCCCGAGCTGCGGCCTTGCGGCCGTCGGGCTCTCAGCGCCGTCAGGCGTGGCCACCAACAAACGACTTTTTCGGTGGTGGACCGATTATCGGACACAGCAGCTGTACCCAGGGTCTTGGACTGGCCAGTGGACGTAGGGCCAGAATGCAGCGGTATCAGCAGCAGCAGGAGCTGGGCCAGATGCTCCGCCGGTCGATGCAGCCTTGCCGGCAGGCGGCTGTAGAGGGTGCTCCTGTCGCAGACGCCGAAGACTTGGACCCGATCGCGAGAGAAACGCGACTTGAACCAGGACTTGACTTTGTTCGAGTTGGGCGACGACGACTCGTTGTCAGACAGCGGTGAGATGGGTGACTTGGGCGTCGTGCTGGCTGTCAGTCGCTGCCGAGGTGGAGTGGGCGCCGTTGGTGTTGGGAATGGCAGATTTGGCCTGCGATGCGGCACCAGCGCCAATTGCAACCGGCAGCACCAACAACACCAGCAGAGCCGGCGATCGCAGCGCCCGAAAATCTTGCCAGCATCATTGACACTGATCTCAGCGGACTTCTTTCTGTCTGGATTGCTCTCCTTGGGCGTACTTGACAAATAGTTTGGAAAGTCTGCGGCCAGTGCTGCTTCCGCCAGTGTTCCCAGCGGTGACATCTTTGTCAGGTCGCTGACTTGCTGACTGCGTTGGGAGCCTCGGCAGATGCCGATGGCGCGGCGGCAGCACTCGGTGTGGCAGTTGAGTCGCCCGCTGCTTCGGTGGAGGAGGCGATGATTGGCACTGCCAGAACAGCAGCAGGGACTGTTGGGTTTGACCAGAGATGTCTCTTCGCGCGCACGCGACGACTCGGCGTTGGTCTCAAGGGCGCTGGTCGTCTTAAGCTTTGGGGAAGACGTCTCGGCACCAGAGACGGAACCGACAGACGTGTCAGGGGCCGTCATCACGTCGGCATCATCTTCCTCGGCCTTGCTCTTGCCGTTGGCGAGCTTTTCGTCCTTGGCAGCGCCAGTAATCTTGCTGTTTCTCTTGGCCTTCTTTGCAGCGGCCTTTTCTTCCGCCTTGCGAGCCTTTTCGTCCTCTGCAGGTGTGTGGCGTGTTAGTTAACTCGACTTCTAAAAGCAGAAAACAAACGTAAGGGTTCGGGGTGAGAAAACTGAAACGCACTCTTGAGCTGCTTGTAGGTTTCCTTCATTTCCTTGCCGCGGGCCTTGAGCATGGCCGCTTCCGCCTTGCGCTCGTCTTCTTCCTGTCGAAGCTGGGCCTTGCGCTCGGCCTCCTGCTGCGGCCTTTTCGTGCATGTCGTTCAATCACAGGCTGCATGCGGCGGTGGCAATCTTGTCAACCTCGGAACGATCCATGAATTTTGCCGCCACCAATGTCGACCTGGTCCGAACGTGGGTAAGTGCCAATGTGGGCGTCCGCACGGGCCTGGGCAAGAGCAGTAACTTTGGCCTGGTCCAACATCGACGGGGGCATTCTGCCCGAATTGGCATAGACCTGCTCGTCAATGTCCTTCAGCTGCGACTTCACATTGCGCTGCGCCGCAAGAAGCACGTTCTGGCGGTCCCGGCGTCTCTTGTCCTCGACTTCGGAGATGCGGGAGGACAGGAGGGACATTTGATTGCGAATTTCCATGGAGCGCTGGCGGTCCAGGTTAATGTCGCTGTCGCTGGACGACCGACGGCGCCGCAGGCGGCTGCGCATCGAGAGACGGCGCGAGGAATCGCCTGCACCGCCCGAAGAGACACCCAGGCTGGGGTCCACGTAGTGCTCGCGGTACTCGCGGTCCTTTGCGTGCTGCTCGTGGATCTTTTCCAGGCGCTCCTGGGCAAGCCGGTACGCCTGCTCCTGGACATTGGGCACACCGGCTCCTGTTGCCACCGCCCTCGGCATTGGGGTTGTACATCTGCTTGGCCATGGCAATGGCAGACGCGTGGAGACCGTCCTGGTGCTTCTGGATATCGACTTCGGGGCCAATCGATGGCGTGCGAAGTGTACATCTGGCGGCTCATGGTAGTGTAGGGCACGGCGCCGGCATCGCCCACATAGCTGCGACGGTGGTCGGCGGACTGCGACTTTGTGTGGGCAATCGTCGCTGCACTGAGGGCATTGGCGGCAGACACCTTGGGATCAGGCGGCTGCCATTCAGGTTCGTCGATGTGGTCGAGTCGGGGTAGTGCGACGAAAGGCTCTTTTGCTGGCGCAGAGTAAGCGGGCTGGACTGAGCGCGACTTCTCGTACGCATCGTGGGCGTGTTGCCAGACACAGCGCCGGTAGCGCCTGCGGCAGCCGCATTATTGGAGAGAGAAGCGGAGGCCGCAGCAGAAGCAGGGCTCGGGTTGGAAGCCGACTTCATGGCGCCCTTGGCAGCGCGCAGAGATGGCTGGTAGCCGAGAGCGGCAATCTCGGGAATGGGCTTCTCCGGCGGCGCAGAGGCACGCTTGGCAGACAGGATCTGGCTGTTCCGGAAAGCCTGAGTAGCTGCCGAGTTGCCCCAGCCAGCGGTCGAGGTGCCAGACGGCCTGGAAGCCATGTTGCTGTTGCTGTTGCTGTTACTGACGCTGTTTGCGGCGTTGTTGGCGCTGGCTGCTGCGTTGGCGCTGGTCGATGTCGGTGACGGAAGCTCGCGCGAGCCGTTGCTGCTTGTTGGCGAAGCCTGGGTTGCGTTTTTCGACAGGGCCGACTCGGACACGCCGGTCGACAAGATGGGCTTTGCGTTGGCTGATTTGGCCGATGTGAGCGCGGCACTGGCAGCAGCAGCTGCAGTGGCTGCCTTTAGAGACGCCGGATTGGCCGGGCCGGAGACGTCGAAAATAGGCGGCGGCTTTTGTCGTCGAGGCCATCAAAGCCGCCGTGTTGGTGCTGTCCAATTTGACACCAACCGAGGGGAACGAGGGCAAGCTGCGCGGATCCGCATAGACAAGACGTCCAGAAAGGTCTATTAACAAGGGTAAAGAGCGTGTTAGTTGGCTGCGAACGGCGTTGGAAAAGTGCCAGCAGAGAGCAAAGCTGAACTGTGATAAGTGGCAGGGTGTCTGATATAACGAGTTCCGGGTCTTGGGAAACGGTATTGCGACGCTGGCAAATGCAGATTGAAAGAGGGTATAAAAAGAAAAGATTGGAGAAGAGAGAAGAGAATACACGAGGGCTTGAATGGAGACGAGCTCGCGATGAAGAAGAGGGGGTAGCTAGTGCGAATGGCATACGATAACCACAAGACCGGGGGTGAGGCGAGGGCCTGGAGGCGAAAATCAAGGCCTCGCCCGTCCTGCCCTGGCGCATGCGTTTGTCGGCTGCTAATCTGCCAATACACCCTTGTATCACCACTTGGAGATGCACGCGAAAAGGGCCACTGTGAGGCGAGGCAGCAGGGGCGTCTTTCTCTCTCTCTCTCTCTCTTCGCTTCTTTGCTTTTTTGCTTTTTTCTTCTTTGCTTGCTTGCTTCTTTTTTTATCCGTAGGTCCACCTGTAGCCATGCAGCTGCAGGTGTCTGGAGCAGTGTTCCAGCTCGATGCAACTTACCTGGCTGGTTCTTGGCTGGCTGCTGCTGTCTCGAGGAATACGAGCTCACGCTTTCGCGAGGCGCAGGCAGGCGCTGGGCCGCCGTGGACCCGGTGGATGGCATGCCTTGATTGGCAGCTCGGGCTGCCTGCAGAGCAGAATGTGGTTTGGGTTGAGTGGTATTCGACAACGGCGTCGGGAAAAGAGCAGTCTTTTCTTTCTTTTCTTCCTTATTTTCCGCCTTTGCGTCTAGGGTGGGATGGTAGTAATGGGGTGAGAAAATACGAATAATATATGGGAGAAGAATTCTGCAGATCGATTGGAGAACGGCTGGGATAAGAAGAATAATAAGAAATGTGAGAAAATAAGAAAAAAAGAAAAGAAAAGCCTTGGAACCGGGTACCGATTTGCGGTCGTCTCCGGGTTTTCTCTCTTTCTTGCAGGGACAGGAAGAAGAAGAGAAGAGAAAAGATGGGATGGAGGAGAGAAGATGAATCGGGACGGGATGGGGGTGGGCAGGAAAAAAAGTAAAAGAAGAGACGAAAAGGAACCAAAAGGACCAAATGCCCGCCAATTGATGCGGCACTGTCAGCAAAATGAGCAAAATAAGAGGAAAAAGCGATCGGTCGCTTGCAGCTGCGAGACTGCGAAATGCAAACGACGTCACGGTCGTTGGGAGCTGGGCTGGAAGGGGGCGGATCTGCCCCAGAATAAAAAGTTCGGCCGCCAGGGAAACAAAAGAAGAAAGAGGAGTTTTTTTTGGCGTCACGAAAGAAACACTTCAGGATGGACAGTGTACGAGTATGTACGGATAGGCAGGTGCCATGGAGCTTGTTCACACACGCACTTTCCCCATGCGCTATTACGGAGAACAGCAGGAGAAGGCAGGAGCAGGCATTGTCGATTGAGAGGCAGGAGCCGGCGGCCTGGCCAGCGCAGCGGGAAGGAGCTGAGGAGCTCTCCCCAGAGGGGCAAAGTAACGACGTCATCGCCTGGCCGCGCCAGTGGTTGGCAATGGAGCAGATTGGAGCAGACGGAGGCAGGGCGTGTGTAAGTACCCCCCGTGCTAGCCGGGGCTAGCGTGCGCAAAGGGGACGGAGGGTCGCTCCCAAGCTGAGAAGCTAAGAGGACCGCGCACGTCGCAAAGCGAAAAGAAGAGTGGCCTTGTCGCAAAAGCCGACTTTGTGTGTGTATCGCTCCTTCTTGTCATGCTACCATGGGGCACCACCGTCGTTCTTTCCCTTTCTGCACCGCTGATCAGCAGATGCGCTTTTGTTCCTTCCCTGTTCGACCTGGAATGTGGGCGCTGGAGGCAGTTGCGATCGGAGAGGTTCTGGCCGCAGCTTCCCATCTGGCTCCCACCTGGCGCTGAGGAGCACAAGTTGGCAGGTGGGACAAGGTAACACGACGTTGAGGGTGTTCTGTCAATGTTCTGTCGGCCCTGCCGTGATACAAAGGGGGAAAGAGGCAACCGCCAGTAAAATAAGTCGTTGTTTCTTCTTTCCCTTTCCCTCTCCCGCCACAGATCTGTCCATTGATGGCGCTTCACGAACAAAAGAACCGCCTCATGGACGATTTACTCAACAGCGCATACATACCATCTACAAAGCATTTAGTTGTCGACGACGGTGCAAATGCCGAAACTGCCTCGTCTGCCATATCGTAGTGTCGCGCAAAGCTGAATAACACCACCCGCCAGCTCCAGCTGGACAAGTAGTCCGTCAAAACGAGAGCAACGAGAGGCAGCCCGAAAAGAAGAAAATACAGGCAGGCACTCCGTACATGTACGACGCAAGATAAGAAGATGCTTTTGTGGTTCCAGCCCTTTTTACTTCCGAGCTTGCTCCACAAGCTGTAATGAAAGAAGAGAAAGGACCTGGCCAGAGAATGTGCACGAGGTAATCCAAGATACGTCAAAGAAAGAAAAGTGGGCCTAGCAAGCAAGGTGCTGTCCCAATATCCTTGGCCAAACGGCGCTATCCATTTTCGGCGTCCAGCTGCGTCAATTTGCGACCAAGGTTTGCGACCAAAGTCTGCGAACAGGGCTGGGATCATGAAAGTCGCTTCTGTCTATGATGAGCTCCAAAAGAGGCGATGCGAGTGAGGACATCTACGACAAAAACCGAGTCTCGGTTCGTCCCTCGCCGGCCAGGGTGGGCACGGCCCTACAGAAAGAACAGGGGCGTTTCGTGGGAATTACAGATATTTGAATCCTCGACATATGCAGCCACCTCGTTTTGACCCGGATAGGCGCATGCACGGCATGCACGGTACAGCTAGGTGCATGGGCGGAAGACAGAGCGCCGTACTTTCGGCGTCCGTCGCGAGAAGGCGGCCTCTGGTTGGATATACCGTGGCATTCGCAGCTTTGAGAGTATTGCGCGTTGTAGGATTCACATTTGCTTGGCACAGTGGACTCGTATTGTGTGGTATCATGTTTGTCATTACTGTCGTCAGGGAGTGCTGCCTGTGGGGACACAAAGAGACGCTCTCTACTTCCTCCGGAAGCGGCCCTGCAGCCAGCACCGGTACATTTTGAGCTTCATGGCTCGGTTGACAATCATGGCCGGCCGCGTCGACGCCCATGTTCTCGAGGGTGAAAGGCGCGTCCTCTTCCGTGAAAAATGCTTCCGTCTTCTCTGCATTCTCGGCATTTGCGAAAGAGCCGTCCTCCTCCTTGTCCATGTCTCCCGCGATGGGGGCCTCAGTGTCCTCGGCCTTGCCGGTCCAGATCCTGACCAGCTCGTCCTTTTCGAAAAAGTAGACGCGCGTGCCGTCGCCGCGGATGTAAAAGTTCTCCTCCAGGTACCGGCCCTTGCGGAACCGCACCTGTGCCAGATCGCCACGGCCGTAGTCGCGGAAGCACACCGTGCGCCGCCGGGCTTGACAAGCCGCGCCACGTTCTCGACGGCCTGCTTCCACTGGCTCGGCGACAGCGCCGAGAAGATAAAGACCAGAATGGCCACGTCCACCGACGCGGGGCCGAGGCCCGGCGGCATCGCGTCGTCGCCCGTGCCCGCCGCGTCCCAGACATCCGCCTGCATGTGCTTGGTGTCGTATGCGGCGTCCTTGCGCATGACGTCGACCGCCGTCTGCTAAAGTCGCACGCGTGGATACGCAGCAGCGGGTTCTTGTGCGGGCCAGGATGGGGAAGGCCGTTGTTGCCGGCACCCGCACCGATCTCGAGAATGGTCTTGGGCCCGGCGTCCGGCTCGCAGACCTCCGTCAGGACGGGAACTCCTGGTGCAGGCCACTTGCGGTCCTTGAAGAAGTTGGCCGTGTTGTTCTTGTAGAACATATTCCACCACTTGGCCGGGTCGCTATTGAAGCGAGCTGTGAGTTGTTAGCCAAGGTCCAGCCAGGGTATTGCTGTTGGATTGCCAGGCAGCAAAGGGAACAATGGTTCAAGAATTGGATCAGATGGGAGCGAAAGACAAAATGGTGTTTGTGTTTGTCATCAGGAATCAGATGAACTATGCTTTAATTTTATACAAATCATCACATCAATCTTGAACATTGGGGGCGTAGGGGACCAGCGGTGGGTTTGAAGAGAGTCTTACACTTGTCAAAGTCAGAGACCGGCGCGCTGCGCTGCAACTCGTACTGCTTCTCGGCGTACTCCTTGAACGCGTCGTCGTCTCGACATGGTCCCACGCGTTGTACTCGAACACATCGTCCTTCCTGCCGTCAGGAACCGCTGGCCGAACATGAACGGATCCGTGGCGTTTCGCATTGTTGGCCGGGTCGTGGGACCGGTGCGCAGGGACATCGGCCGCGGCTGCGGCCGCCGGCGTTTCTTCCGGGGCCGGAGTCGATGCGGGGACTGCATCGCTGATCGCGAGGGAAGCCACCGTACGGGCGGCTGCGTCCTCGGCAGCAAACAGGCGTGCTGGCTGCCGGAGGCAGCAGCAGCAACAGGAGCCTGATCAGCCATATTTTCAGACTGGGAAAAAGGAAGAAAATAAAGAATGTAGACAAGAAGAGGGGCAGAGACAATAGATCCTCTTCGCGACAGGCCGAGTGCTATCGAATTGTATCGCGCGGACGTGAGACCGGCACGCGGGCATCTTGGGCGAGGGGGGAAAAAAGAAAAGAAAAAAAAAACACCACGCTTGACGTCTGAGGAAAAAAAATTTAGAGGGAGGAAAAGGAACGGTGCAAAACGGCCCAGGAAATTTTCTTAGCTTTTTATGGTGCCTGAAAACTGGACCGGCCGAGCCCGCCATGTGGCTGGTTTGGGCTATTTGTGTGGCGTAGACCCACTTTGTTTCCAGGGCAGTGCAGCAGGAGCTACCGCTGGAAGAGCCCTTTACAGCGTCATGCGCGCTAGAAAACAGGTCTCATCTCGACGTCAGAATCAACACATGCCAGATTGATGAGCGTTTTGTTTTTTATCGTCTTCTTAATGATTGACAGCAACTCCTATCTGTTTTTCTTCTTTCTTCTTCTTTTTTTTGTCATTTTTTTCTTTTTTGCTCTGCCTTTCCTTCACATATCGCCGCCAATGGCAACCGCAGCCTCGGCCTCCAGGGCTCTCCGCCTCGCATCTTCACGATGCAGCTGTTCATCACGAAGCATCTCACCGTCCGTCCTCCCGCAGTGCAGCAGCACTCGGACACTGGTTCTTCCGGCAGTCTTGGTGTCAAGCTCGCCCCGAAGCCGCCAATCGGTCGACATCTCGGGACGCCGCACCTTCTTCTCGCAAGTTGCTGCAGCCCTGAACCAAGCATCAACCGGTGGCAGCGCGCCCCAGCAGTCCATCACGACCGGCCGGACGCTGCCCTATGCCGCTGCCTGACCTGTTCCATATCATTTCCAACATCGATGCCTATGCGCAGTTCCTGCCGCACTGCTCGTCCAGCCGCGTCACGCACTGGCGGGAGACGCCAGCCTCAGCCACACAAATGCGGATGCCACAACAAAAAACAACAGCCGATGGCCTGCCCGCGCAGATCTGACCGTCGGCTGGGGCCCACTCTCGCAGACCTACTCGTCCCGCGTGTACTGCGTCCCGGGCCACGGCGTCGTCGAGGCGGTGTCGGGCCGTGAGGGTGCACCGACGCTGACGGCCGCCGAACGCGCCGAGATTGGCCTCGATGCCGGCGAGGACGATGCCGGGCGGCGGCTGGGCGTGCAGACGGCCACAGACGACGACACGTTTGAGAGCCTGGTGACGCGGTGGACGGTGGTCCCGCTGGCAGCGCCGTCGCCGCGGGCCAAGGTCGCGCTGCAGATCCAGTACCAGTTCCGCAACCCGCTCTATTCAGCTTGCCACGGCGCAGATCAGCAAGGAGATGGCCACCAAGATGGTCGATGCGTTTGAAGCGCGCGCGGCGGCCCTGTGGGGGCTAGGACGCGGCAGTTGTAATGTAGACAGCATAGACAACATAGACAACATAGACATCGTCATCTGCATGACAAACGCACTCTCGCGCGAGCCATGCCCTCTGCCCGTGAATAGCTCCACGTGATTTCATGTTACACAACACAAATTTTATGTTGCCTGGACGAAAAATATTCAGGCAGAGTTCGCGAGTTCGCTAATATTTCTTTCCTGGTAGCTCTGTTCAAATTTTGGAGCAAAAAAAAAAACATCAACATATTCCTCTTCTGTCTTCCCTCTTCCTACACTCTCTCTCACGACCAATCCAGCCGCAACGCCACCGGGTGCGTTGCATCATCCTTCTTCTACATTAAGCTCCCTCGCGTCACCACCCTTCCTTTGCAGCTGCTAGTCTAGCTCGCTGTTACAACCAATCTGCCGTCTAGCCCTCTGTTACTATTGACATCTCAATACCCGCCCTTTTCTTCTTCTTTTTCTCTGCTTCTACCCGCTTCAAATACCTCCACGATGCCAGCGCCTGACAGAGCAGCTAATCGCAATGTCCACATCTACGATGCGCAGCAGAGAGACACCACGCTCGGAGGACTTTTCCTCCCGCCTCCATCCCAGCACCTGTGACAAGAAGGACATTCTGGCAAATGATCAGCATTCTTGTTGCCGCAGATGGGACTTACAGCATCCACGACGAAAACGGCGCTCTGGTGCCAGCCGACAACGAGCTGCTCTCACGAGGGCAAACTACTACATTGCACCTGACGACCCAAACAGCCATCTAGCAATGACACAGGAGCCCGTTGTCGTGCGTACAATTTCGTTGCAAACGGGTCCGCGTGTGCGGGCGTTCATGGAGTCTGTCCGGAGCCGCGATGGCGGCTGCGTCGTCACCGGCAGAAGAGCTTACCAAGGCGACTTTACCGAGATTCCAAGCCGCGCACATCTTCCCTCTCCCGCACGAGAGGTACTGGATCGACAACAACTTTCAGCGCTGGATCAACATCATGCCGTCCGCCGGCGGGGCCATAAACTCAATCCAGAACGGCCTTCTTTTTGAAAGCACATACCACCAGCTTTTTGACAGCTACGCATTTTCCATCAATCCGATGTAAGCAGCCCATATTATTATCAAGCGTGATGTACATTAAATATTAACTAAAAACGTAAAAAGGACGGATATCGATTTGTGTGGTTCAGCTACTGGGAGGGTCTTCAAACTACGACTCTCCCCCAGCATGTCTTGGACGACGAACGACGACCTTCAGGCGGAGTTGCTGCGTTGGCACTTTCGACAAGCCGTCTTGGCCAATATGCGCGGCGCTGGAGAGCCCTATCTTCGAGCATGATTTCCCCCCAGGATCTGACATGCTCGAGACGATCCGCAACGGCCCACGGGCGGCAGAGATGATGGAGGCAGCGCTAATTCAGGCCGTGTCCTCGCTGCAAATGGAGCTGGGAGATTTTGACACTTATCGCGAGGCCATGGAAGAAAGAGCAGAGCAACACAGCAGTCCAGGAGAAAATTCAAAACACAAGTGCGAGAAGTTCTGGCCATTTAAGCATTGGCCGCACGTCGAAAGCACTTGATATTGGTTGATGGGGAAAAGTGATTGCTGGGTCATGCAGGTCGGGCGAGACCTTATCGTTACGCTTGTCAACGGACCGTGTGCTCTCCGAGGCCATTCAGTTATTAGGCCAAGCGAATGGTGAAGCAGTTTTAAAGTTTTGTTATTTCCGCCTTCAAGGGCTTGTTGTTAGCGTTGTGCGTCTCGATTAAATAAAAAAAATGAGTAAACTTACTTCTTGATTGGCTTGGGGGGTTTGCCGCCCAATAAAATTGAAAAGCCCGTGCCCACGGTCTTGGAGCTGCCGCCTTTTTCTTCTCGTGCCGTATGTTGTCTCCATTGACCACGTTTGCCGACGGCACGCGCATCCCGGCCCACGGCCGCATCATACTGGGAAGGGATGCCTTCTTGTGGCCAGGGCCCTCGCGGCATGCCTGCTGCGCCTGGGGGGACCATGCCGGCCGCATCGGTATGTTCACGGGTATGCCACGACCCTGAAGGCATGCCGTGCAGATGGTGACGGCCGCCGACGGGATGGCACCACCCGGCGGGATGCCATGCCCGTTCATGTGCATGGGAATACCGTTGCGCAATGGCGGCGTCTTGTCCATGGGCCATGTGCATCGTGACAGACCAGTCGGGTTGGACAACCTTTCGCCATATCGAAGGCAAGATAATCTCTCGTTGGGGCCCGATCAGGTCATAGGTGTCCCTCCTGCACATGCGGGCCCGATCGCCTCCACCTGCACAAAA